>SRSM01000449.1:0-221007 GCA_019593545.1 Apocynum venetum
ACACAAGACCTAGGGATCTTGACTTCGACAACCCCGCTCCAATGTAATAAAAATAATTTGATTATTCTCTCTATCCCCTTTATAAGTTGTAACAATCAAACTCATTTGCCCCTAAATATAAGACGTTTTGCTATCTTTTCTAGTTTATATCTATTATTGATTACTTTATCCTACTTATTTTCTCTTTATTCCAAGTACAATAAAATCCCTCAAATAGATAAAACAAATACTCCTAGTTTCAAGTAGGATAAATATAAGTACAATACGAAGTAAAATGATTAGTTTTTTAAGAACAAGCCAAGAAGATATATTATACAAGAGCAAAATAATGCCAAGCAGCAAGGCCAACAACCAAGCCGAAACAAAAACAGCCCCATGGCATCCTAAAATTAATAACAATGCAAGTTACAAAACAAACACGCTTACCCCATAGTAGAAGAAAGCTTCCTCAAACTTGGCAATTGACAGCCCACCACTAAATGAAGAAAAGATATCTTACCAAACACAAAAAAACAAAGAAATTGTCTACCACTAAACTAGAAGAAGATGAACTCAAAAGACTTCTTGCAATTCGAGAGTGATAGAAACCCCATATTTAGCCAAAACATCTGCCTCTTTATTGCCCTCTCTAGAAATTTTCACTAAGATCCAATCACAAACTGTAGCCTTCAAGTGTCAAATTTGCAAGATAAATTTCATAAGCCTCTAAGGGACTTCATCTAGGCAACAAACCCATTTCAAAGTATTTGCGGAATCAGTTTCAATAATCAACCTCATGAAACCCAACCACCTTGAAGCTGCAAATATTAAAATAAAAAGAAACTCATCGTATGGCAAGCAATTCAGCTTGGTCCGACTCAACTGACCCAATAGATTCTAAAAATCTAGGCAAAGTCTACAATATTTTTTTCTTCTTCTCTTAGACTTAGTGTACCTCACCTAATAACTATAGATCTTGAGCTCATCATGCCCTGCCCCCATGTAATAAAAAAAATTGATTGCTCCCTTCGTCCTCTTTTATAAGATGTAACAACCAAACTCACTTGTCCTTAAATATAAGATGTTTTAATATTTTTATGGTATTTTATCTATATTGACTATTTTACTCTACTTATTTTATCCTTGTTTGAAGTACAATAAATACTCCTTGGATGAGAGAAAACAAATATTATTTGTTCCAAGTACAATAAATATGGGTACAATATGAAGTAAAATAATTCTTTGGTTTGTGTGAAATTGCTTATAACATCTATAAAAGGTGACAAATGGAGTATTTATTAAATCTCTCTATAAAGTATTTGGTCATATTCTAATTAATTGATTATTCAATCTCTCAATATGTGCTAGAACCGAAATCATAAGCGGCCTCTAGCAAGACATTATGCGTACCCGATATATAAGTGAAAACAATTAGTCCAATATTTAGTCCTCGAAGATCATGAAATGGATGATAAAGTATAAGACATAAATTGAGTCATCCTTATTTAGCTTTAGCATTCATTCTTGGTCTCTAAGTAGTTATCGAAAAAAAATAATATCTGTAATTAACTTTCCATTTATATATTTAAGCAAGATATACATTTCCATTGTTTAACAAGACAATGCAACAAGATGTGTTGCAATAATGTTAACGATCGACTGCCTAATCGAAAGAGCATTTGGGCGAGGAAGAATTCAGTAATCAGAAGTCATCAACATGTCTCAAATTAGTCACAATGGAGGAGAGGCAGCCATAATGTTGAGAGACGAAATCACATTCCTAGGTACTAATATTGGAAATCTCGTATATTCTCAATCTATGTTCGTAATATTCATCCACTTAGTTCAATAAATTCTATTTGGAAGTGTTTCTCTAAGTTTGGACCCATTGTGGACATCTTTATTCCAAATATTTTGGGACCCAAAAGTCTCATAGCAAATGTCTATTGTAAGATTCAGAAATGAGCATGAGGCTCATCGAGCAGTGTATGAGCTTGCTAATACTATTATTGATGGTAATGGTGTTCTTGTTAGGGTGGCTAGGGCTCCTAATACTACAAGTAACTCAATAGCATGAAAACTTGTGGATAAGTCTATTGTTGTTAGATCCTTTAAGGATGTTTTGCTTCAAAGTGGTAAATGTGGTACGCCTTCTGTTGGTGATAGTAAGGTCAACTTTCAGATTCCTACATTAAACGAGTGTCACACCTACTCTTCATTGGATTTGGTGGGGTGTGGAGACAACATAAAAGCATCCAAAATGGAGCTCACAGTTGACTTTCTGAAGGACACCTTAGATTGGTTGCAAATGAGCGCCATTGGAAGACTTCATTGTCTTGTTATTTCAGTCTATCCAAAAAAATTATTATGACAGGATTGCAGTGGTCCTTAGACCTTTATGTGAGGATAAGATTCTGCTCACTTTTCCTCCAAAGATGATTGTTTCATGTATTGACGGATTTCATAGATCTCTTCAATATTTGGTTTCAAGACATTTCCCCATGGATAGAATCTGGGTGTGATAGAAGATCACAAGTTTGGGTGAAGCTAAAAGAGGTTCATCTCCTTATCTGGCATGAAATGTTTTCAACAAGATTGGAGAATTATGGGGTCATGTAGTTTCAATAGCAAAGGTCGCCAACTCTTAAAACATATTGTCTGTAGCATGGTTAAAAATAGAGGTGGATACTATAACCAATATTCCTTTAGCTTTCATGTGGAAAATCAATGGTATTTCAGTTAAAATTATAATTTCATTGTCAAGGAAAATTTGGTTCCATTGATCTTTGTGCAAGACAATATAAACAATTCATCGTTATCCATGATGAATGAAGATTCTAGAAAAATGAACAGTGACAATGGCAGCCCTCCGATAGCACAAAGCAGAGGACAACTTCTCCTCAATGGCATGCTTGAGGAATCCAGCGACAAGAATGGGTCATTGGAAGTCCCCAGGGGCATAGAACAACTGCCCCCACGACTCAACTTGGGTCATAAAAAAAAAATGGGTCATTGGATGCAACAGTTGAAAACACGAAAAACAATCCTACTATCCTCGATTCGTGTGATGAGAATGGTCATGATGTCATTTTAAAATAAAGGATTCAAATTCTTTGACTATTACTAGTGGTGGGGTAGATAGGGTAGCTAAATATATTGATATTAGTTTGGAAAAAGACAGTAGTATCATGCTGCCCACTAATATTGATTGAGTTCCAAGAATACAAGCCATGCCATTTTTTCATTTGAATGATTCAAATGATTTTTTATTATAAGTGGTGGGCATGTAGAGGTATCCAATAAGTTTGATCAACAATTTCTTAAGGATATTGGCATTGTGTGTGAGGGAGAGTAGAATTTGATTGGTTGTCCAATCAGTTTGGCCAATATGGAGTTGGCTTCTAAAGATAAGAATGATGTTGGGCTAACTAAAGATATTAGCCTTAATTGAGATCGTGGGTGGTCCTATAAATTCCAGGATTAATTCTCAAGTGAATACTTAGGCTAGAGTTAAAACAAGATGGCGTAGAAGCTCTAAGGGTAGATCTGGAGCTCTATGAGGGAAATTTTTTCCATAAAAAGAAATACGAAATAAAAGAGAACTATGACCGATGCTTTAGGCATTTGGGGGGGGGGGCAAAAGAAATATTGGGGTTGAACCTTCCATCTATGACTCTGATATTGATCATAGGAACAGTTTGTTGCATCAGGAAGCAAAGGCCACAAGAAAAAAAAGGGAAAACTAAAAGAAAATATGGAAGGAGAAACAAAATGGAAATGAAAATTAATTACTTTACTATGCGGCATTAGCCAAATACCACTGGAGAAACCAGAAAGGCAG
This sequence comes from Apocynum venetum, assembly GCA_019593545.1. Taxonomy (NCBI): domain Eukaryota; kingdom Viridiplantae; phylum Streptophyta; class Magnoliopsida; order Gentianales; family Apocynaceae; genus Apocynum; species Apocynum venetum. Next base: position 3,821 of record SRSM01000449.1, read on the forward strand.
AGAAGGAAAGCAAGAAATACCAGGATCTTAGCCATTGTTATAACTCATAAAAGAGATGAAAATTAAGGATTTTTTTAATATGATCAACAGATGATCTTGCTTATTTATAGTGTTTCTTTTGCATGGTTTTCTGGGATCCTTTTTTATAAATTATTCAACCATTGAAAAAATATGCAAAAGAGATAGCTTTTTATAAGGGAAATTATGTTAATGTTGATTATCTTGTGGAAAAGAACATTCAAGGGTCGAAGCTTTTTTGACTTCTCAACTACAAGAATTATGACAAGTAAGCAACCACCATATCGCACAATTTATTTTAAGCAAATTGTATGAATGCTGAATAGATAGTGCCCAATCTACTGTAGTAGGGAAATCATGAAGTCAAATCTATTGTGGATTTGTATTTTGGAAATTTCGGTAGGTTACTTTAGAAGTAAATTTGTTTTAAAAGATTAATGTTCACTCAATCCCTATATAGGATTTTCATAATCTTTTCGATCTACCAATGATCACCTAAAGTTTAAAGAATTAATTATTCCTTCAATCCTTTCTATGTCCTCTGAAAACTTATTGTTTATCCTTAATTATAAGTAGTTTTAGGACTTTTCAAATATATTTTACCATTTATTCTAATGTTATCTTTATTTATCATTATTTCTCCTCTTATATTCTTTTTTATTTTAAAAAAGAAACTTTATTTTTTCCTCATCTTTTTCCTCTCTATTTTTTATTCTTAATACAAAAGCTTTCTTCTCGCTTTCTTATTTTTAAGAAATAAATAAATAAGTGCATCATATGAACTAAAATACTTCAATAATGTGTGAAAAGTCTTCTAACTAGTTATAAAAAGGGACCAAGATAGTATAGTATTAAAAACAAGTATTCAAAGTATGCCTTCATAGATATTTTGAATTTGAAGAACAAGTAGAAGGACACAATTTAATCGAGAAACTAGATAAATAAAACTAATAAACTACTAAGCTAAATAAAGATTGCAACTTTCATAGTTGTATGATAGAGTAACACGGTTTAGGATCTTTTAATAATAATTGTTTTACTAACTTTCTAATGATATCTTAAATCATGAAGGCAAAAAGCTCATGCACTGTTTGCAAGAAAGGAAAATCAATCCTCGTTCATGATGAACCTCTTAAAAAAACACATAACATATTACGCAACGGAAAACTAAATTAAAAATCATTCCTTCAGCCATAATTGATCAAGTACAATAATTACCTCTTTGTTTAAGCTTCATGGTCATCACAGACAAATATATATAGGTAGGTTAAGGATCCTCAAAAACAATTACTAAATTAGTACGAAATAGGATTTCCTTCCATCAAGGAATTAGACATCTAATTGGATTGCAAAACCAATTAAGATTTGACTACCTAATAGGGAGATATTTAGGAATTGACTAACTCACAAAGCCAATTAGAATTCTATCAAATCTTTAATTGAAATATTTTAGAATGAATTAAGATTTGATCAAATATCTAATTAGATATTTTCAATATTTGAATTAATCAAATAATGCGGATCGTATTAAGTTTCCAAAAGAGACAATTCTAACATAACCTTTTATGATCATTAAATTTGTACTTAAAGACATAGTCAAAGAGGTGCTTCCCAATTGCTACAAAGAACTTGTGTGGGTGTATACAACTTCATATAACTAAATAGCAATCTCCTTCAATTGCATCTTCAAGCCTAATGCAATTGCATCTTAAAGCTTAATGTACTGGCCCCATTATCCCACTTTGGTATGTGAAAAATCTGAAGAGGACCACGAAAACACTTGTCCAGAAAAAATTAGGGTTCAGAAAAAAAAGTCCCTATCCATGGGTACCCATCTGCATTCGATCGTCAATAGAACAAGTTTTATTTGGTTAAAGTGGGATGGAGTAAGATGTGAGTATTGAAAAACAGTGGCAGATATGAATACAAATATAGGCTTTGTACCTGCAAGTATTCACTTTATATCAGCATATGTATATAACATAATTATACCCGCATATGTATATAACATAATTATAGCCGTTTTATACATAATTATTATACAAATTATTTATTAATAATAAGAGTATAATTGTAAAAATACGTACTAAAATTAAAAATTGAATAATTGAAATAAGCAATTGAAATTAAACAAATAGAGCATTAAGCTCACAGATTTCGTTCCTAATTTTTTTTTGTGAGATAAATCAAATGATTTCGTTTCAGAGAAAGGCTAACGGAAGCATTTTGGTCGAGTAATAAAAGGTATTTTAGTAAAATCACTATTTCCCCAATTCCAACTTATTTGTACTAAGCACTCTAGGCAAAAATCGATCTCTTCTTCGCAAAAACAAGCATCCGACAACGTCGGCTGGAGGCCTCTGTCCATGGACAACATCAAACTGATTTGCTTATATGTGGATAATAAAAGAGTAGAACTTGGAGGTCATCTCCATCTCATCTCATCTAAGTACTTTTTCTGCTATAGTTTTCGTCCAATTTTATTTAGTTGCTGAACGGCAGAAAATTGTAGCTCAATGCTCAACTCACTATGACTATGAACATAATTAATGCTCTTTTTCTTCAAAGCAGACAAAACAAAAACTTCTTTTTATATGCAAAATCCCTTGTTTGAAATCTATCTCTTGTCTGACGAAAAAGGACTTCAAATTTTAGAAATAAATATTCAGTGGCTCAATGACTGTTATCTGGTCAGCATTCATTGCATAGATGATAAATATGTAAGCTAATTATTTCCTAAATTTTAGCTTCCTGCTTCAATCATCATCATCATTCTGGAACTTACCTCCAAAAGGCAAAAAGTAAGAGGAAAATATAGTGCTTTACTTCAGCACAGAGAGTAAACTTACTTTTGTATGCGCTTCTGTTGGAATTCTATTGATTTTCTTCACTGCTTTTTTTATCATTTTGTCTATTTGAATCAACATTTTATGCCTTGGCTGCACGTTTTATTGTCTCCTTTGTTTTTGTATGCCCTTGCTTCTTGTTTTGCAAATTGGTTGTCCTGATTTCACTTGATAAGATGTTTTAAGGAAATTTGGAAAATTTGTAATATTACATAATAAAGCTGGGAATGATGGTCATAAGTTAGGTTTTTTTTTATAAATAACTAAAGGTAGATAAGCAGAGGTATGTTATTCACAGGGTAAAAGTTTTCATTTTGGGGATTTCTATGCCATTCTAGAACAGACTGAACAACGTGGAAATTCTGCTTGAAACATGATAAAGCAAAGAAAATTATTTATTGTGTGCTACATGTGGTGAGAATAGCTGAATAGGGACAAGTCTGCTTTGGTTCTCTTATGTAATCTCATGGCATTTTATGCCTATTTATATATTTCTACATTTCTAAGAAAAGGAATTGTTTTCTTCATAAAATGCCTCTATTTATTGTTTAAATATTTTTTAAAAAATTCTTTTTACTTTCTCTTGAACTATTACTCCATCTCTCAAGAGAGAATTTTGGAATAACACAAAAGTCATTTAGCGACTCATATTTTGGAATGGAGACAGTATGAATTTAGGCAGTGTTTCCAATATAGAATTTGATAGAATTTAAAATTCCACAACATTCCATAACATTCCATGGATCCTCAATTTAGAATTTTATAAAATCTATCAATATTCAAGTTCTTCAATATGGATTTGAATTGATTATAAGATTTCAATGTCCTCAAAAATTTATGGATTTTAATAGAATTTTTTTATGAATGAAATTTAAAGGAATTTGAAGTAAAAAATATGAAGATAATTTTTCAACAAATCCGACCATGAACTCTCGAAATTTCATATAATTCCTCTCTTTATTGCCAATAAAAAAATAAAAAAAACAAATAACAGCCCTACCTTTCTCAACTTGGAAGAGATGTTGCCCTAGTCTCATCTCCCTCCTTTCACGACAATCATTTTCTACACATATATTGCTCCGTCTATATGCTATTATTACTATTATAAAACACTAATAAAAATTCACCAAATTTCATCAAAATTTGTGAAATAGAATTCCTTGTAATCCATCTATTCCAAGAGATAGGATGAACTATACTATATCTAACTTATGAATCTGGTTTGATGTTGAAAAATTTGTCTAACTAATTTTTTCTTGCTTCCTCTTCATATTTGGTTTGGAGTAGTCTTCAAAACTTGATATATATCTCCATTAAGTTTCCTTGAAGACTTGAACCATTCATAATTACATGGATTGGAGTATATCTCTGTTAAATTGCTTTGAAGACTTCAATCATTTATGATCATATGGATTATATTAGAATCCAAAAATCTATCACAATCACAAGTAAATCATTAAAATTGATGAATGTTTGTCATTAATCAAAATGTAAGTTAATTAAAAGTAATAAGGCTTTCAAAAAGCAAGGTAATGTAATAATAAACGTAGTTACAACCAAGTTATAAGACAAGAAATTCTCCATACACCAAGTTGAATGCTAAAATAGTATTTTAAAGTGATAAAAAAATTGGTTTTGAAGATAGATTTTTTTTTAACTTAATATAATATTTTTATTTTTAAAAGTGTGAATAAGTAAAAATTGTTTCAAAAGACATATATGGCTTTTCTAAAATAGTTCTTTTACTTTTTGAAAAATTTTAACTAAAAAAAATTGAAAAAGTAATCCAATCAAACATGGTTGAAAACAACGTTCTAGGTTAGAAAGAGTTAAATGCCAGTGACCGAGAACAAGGCCATAATTGTGATAACTGGGGAAGATGCAAAGGCATTGAATTACTGGCTATGTTAGGAAGATTAAACAAGCAAACTTCTATGGAAATGAAATATTATGGTCATGCTTTTATAATTTACGTTGAACTCAACAACTCAACATGTACTAAATAATTTGGTTAAGTTCAATATTACTGGCCAAGTCACTTGAATTGAAAATTTATTTTTTATTGAAATGACGTTAAACAACTTATCGAATAGGGTCGGGTTGTACTTATTTTAAGTCCGTAATAATTCAAACAAATCCAACCCTGCCAAATTTTTTCCCTTGGTCTGAACGAGTTGGGATGCAAACCTGGTTTTAAGTTTGAGTCACCATGGATTCCAAGAAGTAAAGATGCAAAAAATTGGACCAAGAAGCCAGCTTAGTGATAAGATTCTCTATGTACTCCTAAAAAAAAGATTCCCATGTACTAAAAAGAAAAAAGGATTCCCCATATACAAAAAAGAAAAAGATTCTCATGTACTCCTAAGAAAAAGGATTCACCATGTGCTTCTCAAAAAAAAATGCCAAGAATTGTGGTATGAAGACTTGTTACAATCGTAGAGAACGAAAGCACGAAAAAGCAAAGATAATTGGCAAAGAAGAAACTAGGAAAAAATGAAGAAAGAAAAGGAGAAAAAGCTAAGATTATTGGCAGAAGAAACCATCAAAGGTTGAACCTCATTAGGATGTACTCTCTCACGAATGAAGGAACTAACCATCAATCTTCACATGTCATGTTGCAGATGGATAACGAGATTCATAGCTATGTATACAGCCGCTTGATTATCACGTTGTACCTTGGTTGTCCCAAATGGAACGACACCTTGTTATTGCAACAAGAAATAACCACTGCCTGCTTTCCAATTTTTTTCATAGTTCTGTGTACAATCGCTTGATTATCACATTGTTACTTGGTTGCTCCACACATGAAACAACACCTTGTTCTTCCAACAAGAAGTGAATTCACAAAATTACTATATTCATTCTCAACCGAGGATTGCACAACAACTGCTCATTTTCCACCTTCTCATAGCTATGTGTACAGCCGCTTCATTATCACATTGTACCTTGGTTGCTCCACATGGAACTGAACGAGGTCCTGTTCTTGGTGCAAGAAGTGAGTCAATCGAGTATTGCGCAACCACGCAAAACGTTTTGAAAACTTTTCCATAAGATTGGTGGCTTGCCAAGAATTTAAAACTAAATTCATCATTCTCCATAATATCTCAAAATATTATGGACATGAAATTTTACTCTCTAAATTTTTATCACATTAAAACTTTAAATATTCTCATAACCTCACATATGGTCTCGTATATTCATAAAAATAATGCTCGTTTTGGTCCGTAATTAAATGTCCACACTTGATTTAGTTTAAAAATTAAGAAAAGTTTTGACTTCAAGGATGTTACCTCTCTGTCTTTATTATTAATTAAGTTAGTAGTTGTGACCATTAATTAGAAAATGTAAATTCATTAAATTAAGGAGGTTGTTTGTGGAGCATTAGATGAAAGATATGTTTATTTGAAAAAATGTACATTCATTTTTTGACATTCAAAAATAAAAATGTGAACATATAATTCAAAATGAAAATGGTATTTTTTCCATTACTTTTTAATTGAATATACAACTTTAAATAATTTATTAATTATATATTTTATATTTTATATTATTATCAATCACGTGGGATAACAAAGTTCATTTAATTTAAAACTATGAGCCAATTTGGCCCCAAAGTTCACATAGGGCTGAGCTTAGCATTAGAATCTTAGAAGGAATCAAGCTTTGAGCTGGTTTTTCCCCGTCCGATTTTGATTTCTGGCCTGGTTTGGCCGTGTTGGTCGAATTGCCAACTGTTGACACATCGAGATTCACGATTCATTAATAGGTCCTCTATAAATAGGAATTCCATGGATGATTATTGCTTAAAATTTAAAAGAAAAAATATTGATTCCTACGTACCCAAGAAGATGGCATCTGTAGACGTTATTCGTCATCGACCAAACTTCCCAGAAAACATATGGAGTGATTGTTTTAACGAATTTTCTCTCGATAAGGAGGTTAGATTTCTTACTTAATTATTGGTGTGTCAAACATGGATCTTGATTAATGGAAGATAATGACAGAAACCAAAAAATTCATATGTTCCTGTAGGTATATCATTCGTACGCCAAGGAAATCGAAAAGTTGAAGGAAGAAGTCAGGATGATGATCTTGGCTGCCGAGAGCAATAATATAGTTGAGAAAATTACTTTGATAGACATTGTTGAACGACTCGGCCTGTCATATCACTTTGAAGAAGAAATTGAACAGCAACTAGAACTGATGTTCAATCTGAATACAACATTTGAAGACTATGATTTATGCAAAACGGCACTTTTATTTCGAATTTTCAGGCAACATGGATACAAAATCTCTTGTGGTAAGTAAATACCCGGTTATGATCTACAAAACTCAAGTCTTTAGATGAGGTGAAAATTTAAACGTATCTCACATTAATTTTCGTATTCACTCATGTTTAATTCTCAAGATTCTTGAACTTGATTTTTGACTGAGGTACTAGGTAGTTTTGATAAATTTGTGGACGAAAATGGTAAATTCAAGGAAACATTAAGCTCTGACATAAAGGGCATGCTGAGCCTATTTGAAGCTGCTCAAGTGAGGACACAAGAAGATGCCATTCTCGAAGAAGCCCTTGCATTCACAAAAGCCAATCTCAAGGAAAAAGTTCAGCACTGCTCGAGTAGTTCACTCATGAAACAAGTGACTCGTGCCCTCTATCAATCGCTGCACAGAGGAGTTCCAAGACTAGAGGCTCGTCATTACATCACTATTTACGAGGAAGATGAATCTAGGAACGAACTTCTTCTAAGCCTGGCTAAAAAAGATTACAATTTGTTGCAGATGTTGCACAAGGAAGAACTTTCTGAATTGTTAAGGTAGAAATTCATAAATTTCATATTTAGTCCTTGATAAATTCCATATCAAGAACTAAATATAGAATTTATACCGTGGTAAAAGTTAAAATCTGCTTTGAAACATATCCAACCTAATATTTATTTTCTTTCCAGGTGGTGGAAGGAATTGAACATTTCAAAACTTCCTTACATAAGAGACAGAATGGTTGAATGCTATTTCTGGAGTTTAACAGTGTATTTTGAACCTCAGTTCTCCTTCAGTAGGATCATATTTACTAAGATCACAGTTGCAGCTTCAGTATTAGATGATACAATTGATGCCTATGCCACCGTTGATGAAATTCCAATTCTCTCTGATGCAATTCAAAGGTTTGTCATTCCGTGAGATAACTTATAAATCCTAAATAATATATTTAGGTTTAGAAGGAAATTCCCTGTCTCATAATTTGTCATTGTTTGATTCAGAGTGAAATTTTGTGCAAAAATTGAGATTATAACATAATAGAAGAAGCATGAACTTATGTTAAATCTCAAAACAGAAAAGTAGAATATGATGGGGTCATAAGATTTTTTTAATCCTCGTTTGATTTAGTTTAATATTTTTTTTTTGTATGTGAGAATAAATTATGAAACCTTGTTGGAATAAGTAACTCATACAAAATGGAACTGTACATGCTGGCTTTATTAATCTTTGAAGATCTATTTGCACTTCCTGTTTCCAGATGGGACGAGATGGAAGCCCAAGGGCTCACAGGCTACATCAAGGCATGCTTTTTGGATCTTCTGAAAATATACCGAGAAGTTGATGAGAGCCTTAGGAAAGAAGGATCTTCCTTAGGTGTCCATCATCTGAAAGAAGCAGTGAGACACATTTGCATTTTGTCTATAATTTTCGCTATTTAAAGGAAATAGTAAATCTATGTGATCTAATTAATCTGTGACAAATTATTTTTCCTATATCAGTTCAAACAATATGCAAAATGTTCCAGCATTGAGGCGATGTGGTTTATGAAAGGAGAGCTCCCAACATTTTCTGAGTACTTGAGCAACGGATCGATCACAAGTGGATACTATCTCATCTCAGTAGCATCCTTCCTGGGAATGAAATCTGCCACAAAGGAAGTGTTTGATTGGGTAGAAACTACTCCAAAAATCGTCCTAAAATCAATGGCAATGAGTCGATTGGCTAATGATGTAGCTTCTCACAGAGTATGCACATATGTTCCTTTTCTAAGTAAATAACTGAGTTATTGTTGGTTTAGTTACTAACATTATCACTACATATCTTCATGTTCGGTTCACCCTTTTGCAGTTCATTTTTTAATCAAAACTCTCTCACCATACTGAATATTAACATATGATAAGCTAACACGCCCCCAAATCCAAAGCCAGTTCTCTACTAACGAGGCTGGCGCCTCAGGCCCGAGTATTTTAGGAATTTTAGGTGTCCAGTGTTAGGAGTTATACCAAGTTCAAGTCAATTAAATTATTTTTTTAAAAAAAACAATTAGGGCCCAAACATTATTAGTGTTCATTTTTAGAGCTTTGTTTTTGTAGTTGCTTGAAATACTAATATTTTTTTATTGCACTCATGCTGTAAACAAGAGGAAAAGAAAAGGCGTGTGGTGTTCAAATAAATTTTTGATAAGATAAAAAATATTGGAAAGGGCTTTATTTTTTATTTTTCTTTTGTTTGATTTCAAATTTATTATTCAATATATTGTGGTGTATTGCACTTTATATATTTGTTTGCAAAAATATGAAGACTTATTTTTTTAAGCTCGTGTAAGACTCTATCGACCATAGAACCAGCCTTGCTAAAATTCTAGATGGAACATTTCCCCTACAAATGTTTAGGGGCTTTCTAACGTTTTGATTTCAATATTTGCAAGTGAAGATTGAGAAGCAGAGGGCCAATGCAACCGGCATCGACTGCTACATGAAGAATTACAAAGTATCGGAGCAAGAGGCAATGGAGAAGTTCGAAGAGATGGTTGAAGATTCATGGAAGGAAATTAACATGGAGATGTTAATAAGGCCAATGGCCATCCCAAGGGAAATTCTCGTGAGAGTTCTAAGCCTCACTCACTCAATTGATGTTATTTACAAGAACCGAGAAGATGGTTACACAGAACCACAAAAGGCCATCGCACCCCATATCATTGCCGTGCTTTTGGATCCCGTTGTCCTTTGATATTGGGTATCTATGGACTGGGTGGTTTTAAAATTCGTGTGATTTCTTTTGTGTGTACTCTTTCTTGTATGTTGCTTAGATTGGACATGTTATAAAAAGATCCTATGTACTTTAAAAATTGAGAAACCATAGATGTGAAGTCCTACTATCACAACACAACAGTCTTTAATACCAAATTTTCTCATCACAAACTACACGTTGCAGCAAAAGGTGAAAATTTAGATTCATTCTTGCATGCACCCATTGTCTGGACCGCCCTCCAAAATAAAAGATATTGGGTTCATCATTAGTCCAGTTTATTCACAGACTACCACGAACAAGATCGCAGACTGAATATCAGAAACTTCCAGTTTATTCTCACCCATACTAATACCACGAACAAAATCACAGACTGAAGCTTTCTCCAATAAACTGCTAAGTACTTAAAAAAGAAAAATGCAGCATTAGTCGGCAATCGGTCTTTGATTATCAACTAATTATAGATGAAAATTGGACGAACATACAAACAAAATTAAAAATGTTTTAATTAATTTCCATCGGAAATCCATTGCTAAATTGTGACGAATTACCTATGGATGCTTTTAATTTTTTTCTTAACTAATATATATTACATTTTAAATTTCAATTGGATATGCGTGGAAAATCTACCAGTTAATTATCAACTAACATATGTTACGGTTTAGTCGGAAAGTGGTCAAAAAATAGCGACTGATTTTAGATGTACTTTCCGTCGGTATTCTGTCTAAAATTATCTCAAATTTCAGAAGTAAATATACGTTGACAAATTGGGTTGAAAAAACATGATTTTCCTATAGTGATATAGAAAACGAGTTCCTATGTTTAAATTCCTAAAACAAGACATCTTAAAACTCCAATCGCACAACGTGACAACCAATCTTCATTCTCTTCCGGTAAAACAAACTTATGTTCCTTTACCCTTTGTATTTGGAATCCTTTTTCGTCAAAAACTGATTCAATGGGATTCTCTACAGCACCTTCCTTTCAAGTACCTCCCACAAAAACTTCCTTGAAAGATGTGGTACTCTCTTTAGGTGCCCATCTAGTTTTCACAGTACCTAAAGAACTCTTATAGTCTGAAGTAGTAATTTTCCTATTATAAATCTCCCATGGTCTTCGAACAGAAATAACGTTGCCTCCGCCTTGCAACGAAATCTGACAAAAGCATATATGAATGTATTATTTGCAACAGCATGATGAAAATTACTTAGAATATAAATATCCACTACAGTTCCAAATGAAGTAAACACCTTCCATAAAGCACTCAACAAAGTTACAGGATGCACATTCCCAACAAAGACCGAGAATAACTTCTTCCACTCAGCAAAAAAGAACACCATATCACATTATTCAATCCGTTTAAAGAACTACTTCAATAACGTTTTTATTTTTTAAGCAATGGTTACTTCAATAACTTAAAGAACACCATATCACATTATTCAATCCGTTTAATAATGTCCACGCGAATTCATTAAACAAAAGAAAAATTCTTGAACCGAATTTCTCATTAAAAGGCACCAAATGTAGAGAATAGCAATGTCAAGCCTTCTGAGTTTCTGAAGGCATAGCTAAATAATATTGTTCTAAGAGTCATCAAATACATTGAAATGTGTCTTCGCATCGTGCTGTCTCCTTCAAGGATAAATGCATGATGAAGAAGCTGCAGTAACATAAAATCAGAACAATCAAATAAACCATGTGATTTAAAATATAAAAAAGAAAAGCCAAAAGAAAAATTGTGTAGGTAAGTGAGATAGAGGAAGAAATTATAAAGGGAATTACATGGATCTGTAAGAACAATTTGGCCAATTTCAAGGTTGCAAAATCCGGTAGATATGTAGTAGATATCAAGGGCATAAGAGGTGTGAAGTATTAGGGTATTAGGTTCATAGCATTGTCCACCAGGGTTTATGGCGGTACAGTCATATAGCCCACATACATAATCTAAAAATCCTTGCATCTTATCGGCTAGTGCAAATGCTTGTGAAATACACCATGTTCTTCTTGTCTGCATCAAAGAATAAATAAATAAATCAATGAGAAATCTCCACCTTTGTGTTTTTTCTTTTTATTCTTCGTTGATTCAATACAAAAAGGTTTGAGAAATTTATTAATTTAGCAAGTAAATTTCCATGTCTTCCACACATAAGAACCAAAAGAAAAAAGCTATTTGGCAATAAAACTTCAGAATACTATGATCATATCAAGTACTAGCATATTTTCTCTTGCGTTTTGGATGTGTGGTGGAGAATCGTTTGATCATATATTTGCATGCAAATCAAGAGGAAGGCATAAGAATCACAAATATAGGACGATAGCCAAATAAAGAACAAGAAAAAAAAAGGGCCAAGAATTTGTGTTACAAAGACATTTTATTATTCTAATGTAAAGAATTTAAGAGAAGAAAAAGGGAAAAGAAGAAAAGAAAAGCACATATAACATATTACCTTCTGGGCAGAAATAGAGCCAGCGGAAAAGCAGAGAAGAAAAACCAAGAAAAACAAGATCTTATTCATTGTTGCGTTATAAAGACTGCTGAAATTGTTCTTACTTATATAGCTTTTTGCTTTCCAAAGAATATTCAAGAAACCTTTTAATTGCCAATATACACGGTTTAATTGATACATTTAGTTAGCCTCTTAACAAATAGTGGTACTCAAGAAATATTCATTCCATAAAATGCCATAGCTCTAAAAATAAAGAAAACTTTTGGTATGGAGCTCTTAAACTGTAACTGGAAACTAAATATATTTTCAATTAAAAATTGAATTAAGAATTTATTTAGTTTCCATGTTGTCTAACAGAAAATCCAAATAATTGTTCTTCTTAATATTGCGATCTTTTTTACAAATTGAGAAGATTAAGATATACATTAACTGCCATTGATTTCCAAACACTCCTATGTATACTTGAGAATTTCTTTAAATGGCTAAGATGATGTCAATACAATTTTGATCCAAGGGCTACAATTCACTAAAAAAATTTTAAAAAACAAATCTAGATATTTGATCAAAGATAATTCTAGAATTTAGGTAAATTAAGTTTATTTCCAAGACGAACATTATATTTCGAACTTAGTCATTATAATTATACTCTCAGCATCAACGGTCAACTAAAAGCACTAAGTTACAGTATATTACAAATAAAATGTAATATCATAAGAGACATTTGTCAAATCGAAAAGATTATTTAAAAGTAACATTCAAAATTTACCATTTTGTATGTTTATGTTTACAATATAACTCATCTAACTTATTTAGTTGTATAACATAACTATTAATGTCTATAGAGATAAATGTTTTTTTATGAAAATAGAGAACGTTTTTAATTTAATAGTAAAATTTAATATCATATAGATCAAATTCACCCTTTTAATCCAGTTTTGAATGTATTAATTTATTTAAATTACAAATTTGTAAAAGCATATTATGAAACTATATTAAGTTGTAATATTTTCAACAAAAAAATAAAAGTTCATCAAAATAATGTTAATGTCTAATGTTTATGTTTCTATGGCATGAAGTTACCATTTTCCTTGAATGTATTACCATAAAAATCAGTAAGTTACCAAAAGAATATTATTAATGGTAATATTCTTGAAATAAATAGTAAAGTCACTTAAGAATATATTCATATTTAGAACTTAACAATTTTACCAATTTTCCTTTTACAATAATATTTTTAATTCTGTGATAGAGAAAGTAGGGATCGAATCCACAGAGATTTGTCAACACTTAAATTAAAACAATTAATCGGAAAAGGTTTTGGGGGTTTTTCGTATTTTGAGAATAAGATAATGAAAACAATTAAAATAAATATTTTTGGGATTTTGGAATTTGTAAACAGAATTAAAAAGGAATTTGAAATACAAAATGATATAAAAAGGCGTTAGAAAGGAACTAGTATCAAAATGATAAATACATTATTAAGTAGTTGATTTTAGAATCCCGATCAGCTCAGACAGATTACTATCTTTACAAATTAAATTAATCCCGATCAGCTCAGACAAAATTAATCTCTAATTTAATTAAACACCACTACCAACCAGCATGTATAGGATGCTCAATCAAATTGCATTAAACAAATATGGTATCACCAACATTAAATTGTATATAACAATCAACTTAATTATATACAATTTAAATTATATAATTCCACTACTAATTTAATTAAGTCAATAGCTGCAACTCAATTAAACCAGTAGATGCTACTTGAATCATTAATACAAGATTAATAATCCTAGCTATATAATCACATTTATTAACTAAATTGTCAATCCAATTAATTCACACAATTATATTGATTAAAATAGGAATTATATAAATACTCAATTAATATATATAATATATTAAATAAATACACAAATACATATTTATATAAAGAAAGATTGGATTTATATTAACTAAACAAATTAGGAAGTTCAACCAACCATTTAAATAAATTAAACTAAAAGTACGGAGGCTCGGCCTTCCATAAAAAGGAAAATAAAAGACATAAAAGTAAATTAAACTAATTAGGAGGCTCGGCCTTCCATAATAAAGAAACTAAAAGACATAAAAGTAAATTAAACTAATTAGGTGCCTCGGCCATCTATTTGCAATATTTAAAGTGCAGAAAGCAAAATAAATAAAGACTAGGCGGGTAAACCGACCATAAGTCCAGTTAAATAAATCCAAATAGAAATTAAATACAAAGAAAATTATCTCATAAACCCATTTATTAATAAATTAACACATATCCTTGCTAACAAAAGGAAATTACTCACAAAACATATTTAATAAATATAAGATGGAATTTATAAACATTGGAAAGAAAATTTGAAAGATAAACTCCCCGTAAATATTGAAATTATCCGGACAGAATTTATTTACTAAATATTACAAAAAGCCTTGAAATATTATTCTAAAAATTCTGAAAAATAAACTAAGATGAAGACAATAATTAAAGAAAGAAATTGCAAGAGAAATGGAGAAGATTGGAGCTAAATTGGTCTTGAAATCATAAAAATAAGCTTCCTATTTATAGGCACAAAAATCAGGGGCAAAATGGTCATTTCGTACCCCAAAGTCTTGAAAATTCAGTTGGTGGCCTAATTTCCCCCAAGCATTGCCACGTGTCGCATCCTCATTGGTCCATATTGCGGCTTCTAGAAGGGTCACTTGTCATCTTCTAGTTGCGTCACGTGTCATCTTTTAATTGCGCCACGTCATCGAATGGCATGGATTTTTTTTTTAACTTCTCCAACATTTCTTCTTCTTTTTTTTATCTCCAAAATGAACTAAAATACACTGGAAAACTTACAAACAAAGAAATAGAAGGGAAACGTGAAATATATCCATTAAATAACATAATTAACCGATTTTTAAACAAAATATAGTCATTAAATAACATAAAAATCAGTTAATTTATGAGTACATCATGGATCATTAAAGAGTTGAGAAAAATGTTTTAAGGTATTTGCATGACTTCAAATTAACATACAAATATCATGACTCCTTGGGAGGTGAGTTCGAAAGATCCTCTACACACAACAAGAAAAGGTTATGAAGGAAAAATTGCAATTACACGTGGACTTTGTAAAACTTTAGTGACTTGTTGATTCTTTAAACACTAGAAGAGAAAGAGCAAACGGTACAACTACAAGTTATGGATTACATTTCTTCTACTTGTATAATTATAGAAGTCCTTGAGCTCTCCTCCTGATGTCCCAAATTACGGGTAATGGCAACTACCAAAAGCTGCACCACAACATTAGAGAAGAAATTAAATAATTATACATATTTACTAATATATCGTTTTTGTGTAGGAGCTCAACTTCCCTAAGGTTCTCCTTCCTTTTCTTTTCTTTTTTGGGGTGGGGGGTGGTGTTAGTGAGAGAAAAAGAGAGTGACAATTACTTTTTTTTTGTTTTGTTTGGTAAATAAGAGAGTGACAATTACATGGATCAGTAACAGCTGGTGTTCCAATTTCAGAGTTGCAATGCCCATGAGTCCTAAATAAGAGATCAAGTGCATAGGATGCATGATTTCTTAGGGTATTAGGCTGAAAGCATTGTCCTCCAGGCTTTATTGCACCACAGTCTAACCGGGAGCATGCATAGTCTAAAAATCCTTGCAACTTATTATTTGGAGCACTAACTTTTGCCACACACCACATCTGGTTCTGCATCTATGAGATTTAACCATTAGTAAACTTGGATTAATTTATATATCCATGGTTTCATAACACGATATTTTACCAAAAGAATTGCTATAGTAATAGAACATAATTGTTAAATTCCACATTTTTTGACTAAAATGCTCCCAACCCTTTTCCAAAATGCCAAGAATTACTTCTCCACAACCACCAGTTATTATCTTGACAAATTCAAGAAATACTCATACAAAATGTAAAGAAAAATGACAAGAAAAAAAAAGGGAAACTAAAAGAAAATATGAAAGGAGAAACAAAATGGAAATTGAAAGTTAATTACTTTACTATGCGGCATTAGCCAAATACCACTAGAGAAACCAGCAAGGCAGAGAAGGAAAGCAAGAAACACCAGGATCTTTCTCATTTTACTCATAAAAGAGATGGAAATTAAGGATTTTTTGAATATGATCAACAGATGATCTTGCTTTTTTATAGTGTTTCTTTTGCATGGTTTTCTGGGATCCTTTTTTATAAATTATTCAACCGTTGAAAAAATATGCAAAAGAGATAGCTTTTTTATAAGGCAAATTATGTTAATTCTGATTATCTTGTGCAAAAGAACATTCAAGGATCGAAGCTTTTTTGACTTCTCAACTACAAGAATTATGACAAGTAAGCAACCACCATATGCACAATTTATTTTAGGCAAATTGTATCAATGCTGAATAGATAGTGCCCAATCTATTGTAGTAGGGAAATCATGAAGTCAAATCTATTGTGGATTTGTATTTTGGAAATTTTGGCAGGTTACTTTAGAAGTAAATTTGTTTTAAAAGATTAATGTTCACTCAATCCCTATATAGGATTTTCATAATCTTTTCGATCTACCAATGATCGCCTAAAAGTTTAAAGAATTAATTATTCCTTCAATCCTTTCTATGTCCTCTGAAAACTTCTTGTTTATCCTTAATTATAAGTAGTTTTAGGACTTTTCAAATATATTTTACCATTTATTCTAATGTTATCTTTATTTATCATTATTTCTCCTCTTATATTTTTTTATTTTAAAAAAGAAACTTTATTTCCTCCTCTATCTTTTTCCTCTCTATTTTTTATTCTTAATACAAAAGCTTTCTTCTCGCTTTCTTATTTTTAAGAAATAAATAAGTGTATCATATAAACTAAAATACTTCAATAATATGTGAAAAGTCTTCTAACTAATTATAAAAAGGGACCGAGGTACTATAGTATTACAAACAAGTATTCAAAGTATGCCTTCATAGATATGTTGAATTTGAAGAACAATTAGAAGGACACAATTTAATTGATAAACTAGATAAATAAAACTAATAAACTACTAAGCTAAATAAAGATTGCAACTTTCATAGTTGTATGATATAGAGTAACGCGGTTTAGGATCTTTTAATAATAATTTTTTTACTAAGTTTCTAATGATATCTCAAATCATGAAGGCAAAAAGCTCATGCACTGTTTGCAAGAAAGGAAAATCAATCCTTGTTCATGATGAACCTTTTGCGATCATTAAATTTGTACTTCAAGACATAGTCAAAGAGGTGCTTCCCTATTGCTACAAAGAACCTTGTGCGGGTGCCTACAGGTTCATATAGCTAAATAGCAACCTCCTTCAATTGCATCTTAAAGCTTAATGTATTGGTCCCGTTATCCCACTTTGGTATGTGAAAAATCTGAATAGGACTATAGAAACAGTTGTCTAGAAAAAATCAGGGTTGGGAAAAAAGTGCCTATCCACGGGTATTCATCCGCATTCGACTGCCAATAGGACCGGTTTTATTTGATTAAAGTGGGATGGAGTAAGATGCGAATATTGAAAAACAGGGTTAAGTATGAATATAAATATAGGCTTTGTACTTGTACTTGTGCTACTCACTTTATATCCATGTATGTATATAATATAATTATACTCACTTCATATATAATTATTTATATAAATTTTTATTAATAATAAGTATATAATTATAAAAATACATATTAAAATTAAAATTAAAATAAAAAAATATAAATAATTAAAATAAAATAAATAGAGCGATAAACTCATATATTTCGTTGGTAAAATTTTTTTGGTGAGATAAATTAAATCATTTCATTTCAGAGGAAGGCTGACGGAAGCATTTTGGTCAAGTAATAAAGGGTATTTTAGTAAAAGCACTATTTCCCCAATTCCCAACTTATCTGTACTATAAGCACTCTAGGCAAAAATCGACCTCTTCTTCGCAAAAACAAGCGTCCGACCACGCCGTTTGGAGGCCTCTATCCATGGACAAGATCAAACTCGTCATCTGTCCGACTCCATGGCATTTGCGGGTCGAGTGCTTGGCTTTATTATCAGCTCATGGGTTTGATTCTTGATAGTAGATGACAAAAGGGCCGGTAAGTTTTTTTTTTTTTTTGGGAACTGTATTATCTAATAAAAATATATGGATTTCATATGTGTTAATCAGTATCCATCGATTCCTATTCCTAATGTTTATTAGCTCAAATGTCAGATAAAGATTAGAACTTGGATGTTTTTTTTAGATGATTACCTCTTTGAATACTAATGCTGATTTGCTTACATGTGGATACATAAAAGAGTAGAACTTGGAGGTCATCTCCCTCATCTCATATAAGTACTTTTTCTGGTATAGTTTTCGTTCAATTTTATTTAGTTGCTGAAGGGCAGAAAATTGTAGCTCAATGCTCAACTCACCATCACTATGAACATAATTAATGCTCTTTTTCTTCACAGACAAAGCAGAAACTTATTTTTATATGCAAAATCCCTTTGTTTGAAATCTATCTCTCGTCTGACAAAAAAAGGACTTCCAATTTTAGAAAAAAATATTCAGTGGCTCAATGACTGTTATCTGGTCAGCATTCATTGCATAGACGATAAATATGTAAGCTAATTATTTCCTAAATTTTAGCTTCCTGCTTTAATCATCATCATCATCATTCTGGAACTTACCTCAAAAAGGCAAAAAGTAAGGGGAAAATAGAGTGCTTTACTTCAGCACGGAGAGTAAAATTACTTTTGTATGCGCTTCTGTTGGAATTCTATTGATTTTCTTCACTGCTTTGTTTATCATTTAGTCTATTCGAACCAACAATTTTATGCCTTGGCTGCACGTTTAATTGTCTCCTTTGTTTTTGTATGCCCTTGCTTCTTGTTTTGCAAGTTGGTTGTCCTGATTTCACTTAATAAGATGTTTTAAGGAAATTTGGAAAATCTGTAATATTACATAATAAAGCTGGGAATGATGGTCATAAGTTAGGTCTTTTTATAAATGACTAAAGGTAGATAAGCAGAGGTATGTTTTTTTTATTGTGCGCTACATGTGCTGAGAATAGCTGAATAGGGACAAGTCTGCTTTGGTTCTCTTATGTAATCTCATGGCATTTTATGCATATTTATATATTTCTACATTTCTAAGAGAAGGAATTGTTTTCTTCATAAAATGACTCTATTTATTGTTTAATTTTTTTTTTTAAATTCGTTTTACTTTCTGTGGAAGTATATTTCTGTCTGGAATCTATTTGTGATACTGACACATATAAGATTCAAAATAATTCTTTCCAAAACAAATTTTAAACAAAAACCAATAAACATCCTAAAACAAGAGTAGAAAATTTGATTTTTAAATAAGTTTCTTCTATGTACATATACACACTTTTAGATTATAAATTTGATTAAAATTACATTTACATGTTATACACATTATATTTTATCATATCTTTTTATTTGATGTATTAATTATATTTATCATCATTAATTGAGGTTAAAATATGCACATAAATAGAAATGTTTACTAACTTGATACCAAAATGTTAACATAATAAAAACATTAAGCTAAAGTAGTTAAAATAATCGCAAGAGATTTATGATCAATTATTTCGCAAGATATATATCTACTAAAAGAATCATTTATTTTCACAAAAATAATCGTTGTCTTCACATTATACAAAAAATTCAAATGGATAACGCTCTTGTGCTCCGTTTTGAAATTTCTATATATAATTGAATTTATAATTTTTTCAATTTAATAGAATATAAGTCAAATAAATGAGGATTACAAATTAGGAATATGAACAATATAAAGAGCATAATTACTTTAGTTATCATACTCAGCTGAATTTTTAATTACTTAATGAATTAAAATTTCAATTTATGCAATATTGGTATAAATTATAAAAACTTTTTACAATAGCCATGTTGTCACACACAATTATATATCCATATATAATTGTTGTTTGTGTATATATATATTGACTCCCTAAAACACTGTCTAACTAATAAATTAATAAATCTCGATTACTTATACTAATTACAATTTAGGACATTTTCAATTTTAAAGAACATAAGTTAAATAAATGAGGATTTCAAATCAATCATCAAAGATTTTGAAGAGTATAATTACGTTAGTTATGACTTATGATGCTCATTTGAATTCTTTATCATTTGGCGAATTAAAATTTCATATTCTATAACGTCAATTTCAATCTTATGGTATATGTTATAAATATTTTTTATAATAGTCATGTTGTCGCACACAATCATATATACATATTGTATATACCAAATTAATTAATAAACTTTGAAACTTATATTTTTAACTAGGATTTGTTTTTAAATGTTATAAGCCTAAATTAAGGTATTCATAAACTAACTATATAGGAAATAATAAAAAACTACAATTATTTAGATTAGAGGGAAAAACTTAAGAAAACAATATTTGTATTGGAGATGGATTAAAGACCGATTTACTACTGAATATTTTTCATTTTTCACAATTTTTTTAAAAAAATAAAAATGCAACATCTGTCGGCAATCGTTCTTTGATTATCAACTAATTATAGATGGAAATTAGACGAACATGACAAAAAAAATTTAAAATTTTTTAATTAATTTCCATCGGAAATCAATTGCTAAATTGTGACGAATTACCTATGCATGTTTTTAATTTTTTTTCCTAACTAATATATATTACATTTTAAATTTCAGTCGAATATGCGTGGAAAATCTACCAACTAATTATCAGCTAACACGTTTTAGTCGGAAAGTGGTCGAAAAATAGCGACTGATTTTAGACATCCGGTCAAACGTACTTTCCGGTCAAAATTTCCTTTTTCACTTAATTCTTGATGTGGGCATTCATGGCATTTGCGGGTCGAGTGCTTGGCTTTATTATCAGCTCATGGGTTTGATTCTTGATAGTAGATGACAAAAGGGCCGACAAGCTTTTTTTTTTTTTTTTGGAACTGTATTATCTAATAAAAATATATGGATTTCATATGTGTTAATAAGTATCCATCGATTCCTATTCCTAATGTTTATTAGCTCAAATGTCAGATAAAGATTAGAACTTGGATGTTTTTTTTAGATGATTACCTCTTTGAATACTAATGCTGATTTGCTTACATGTGGATACATAAAAGAGTAGAACTTGGAGGTCATCACCATCTCATCTCATCTAAGTACTTTTTCTGCTATAGTTTTCGTCCAATTTTATTTAGTTGCTGAAGGGCAGAAAATTGTAACTCAATGCTCAACTCACTATCACTAAGAATATAATTAATGCTCTTTTTCTTCACAGACAAAGCAGAAACTTCTTTTTATATGCAAAATCCCTTTGTTTGCAAAAAAGGACTTCCAATGTTAGAAATAAATATTCAGTGGCTCAATGACTGTTATCTGGTAAGCATTCATTGCATAGACGATAAATATGTAAGCTAATTATTTCCTAAATTTTAGCTTCCTGCTTTAATCATCATCATCATCATCATCATCATCATTCTGGAACTTACCTCAAAAAGATAAAAGGTAAGGGGAAAATAGAGTGCTTTACTTCAGCACGGAGAGTAAAATTACTTTTGTATGCGCTTCCGTTGGAATTCTATTGATTTTCTTCACTGCTTTGTTTATCATTTTGTCTATTCGAATCAACAACATTTTTATGCCTTGGTTGCACGTTTTATTGTCTCCTTTGTTTTTGTATGCCCTTGCTTCTTGTTTTGCAAATTTGTTGTCCTGATTTCACTTGATAAGATGTTTTAAGGAAATTTGGAAAATCTGTAATATTGTATAGTAAAGCTGGGAATGATGGTCATAAGTTAGGTTTTTTTTTTATAAATAACTAAAGGTAGATAAGCAGAGGTATGTTATTAACAGGGTAAAAGTTTTCATTTTGGGGATTTCTATGCCATTCTGGAACAGACTGAACAACGTGGAAATTCTGCTTGAAACATGATAAAGCAAAGAAAATTATTTATTGTGCGCTACATGTAGTGAGAATAGCTGAATAGGGACATGTCTGCTTTGGTTCTCTTATGTAATCTCATGGCATTTTATGCCTATTTATATATTTCTACCTTTCAAAAAAATGGAATTGTTTTCTTCATAAAATGCCTCTATTTATTGTTTAAATATTTTTTTTGAAATTGTTTTTACTTTCTCTCGAACTATTACTCCATCTCTCAAGAGGGAGAATGTTCCATTTACAAAGAATTTTGGAATAACAAAAAAACTTATATAAAAGCAAGGAATAACACAAAAGTCATTCATATTTTGGAATGGAGAGAGTATGAATTTAGGAGGTGTCCCCAATATAGAATTTGATAGAATTAAAAATTCCACAACATTCCATGGATCCTCAATTTAGAATTTTATAAAATCCATCAATATTGAAGGTCCTCAATATGGATTTGAATTGATTATAAGATTTCAATGTCCTCAAAACTTCATGGATTTTAATATAATTCTTTTATGAATGAAATTTAAAGGAATTTGATGGAATTTGAAGTCAAAAATATGAAGACAATTTTTCAACAAATCCGACCATGACCTCTCGAAATTTCATATAATTCCTCTCTGAAAGCCTTAAAGCTTTTAATATCTTAATTTTGATTAAATGACAAACATTGATAAGGACTAATGGCTTTATTGTATTAGTGATGATCTTTTAGAATTCATATATCTAATCCATGTAAGATCAAAGTTTCAAATCTTCAGGAAAGAGCTTTTGATGTCAAGCCTTGAAGATAAGCGTTTCTGGATTAGATAGGATCTAGAGGTGTAGTTTTAATTCTTTATTTATCTTTAGATATCTCTAGGTCTATCCCTTTGAGTAATGAGTTCTATAGGTTGCTCAATAAAAGTGAAATGATTTTCAAAATGCATTTCATTTAGATAAAACATGAGTTGGGTATTTGAAATGATTTTCAAAATACATGCACATACTTCAAAATTCATAAAATATAGTTTGCAAACTCTTAGAGTTGTTTGGAAACTTGTTCTGCATAGTTTTAATGCATTTGTGGTCGACCTGACAAGAGTGTGGACGACCACAGATCATGCGGTCGACCAGACTTCTCAGAGTATCGTCCGCTGTATGTCCAGATCTCTCTGGAACACTTGCGGATGATGGAGCGGTCGACCGGACATCTGAGCTTATCGTCCGCTGTATGTCTAGATCTCTCTGGAACACTTGCGGATGATGGAGCGGTCGACCGAACTTCTGAGCTCATCGTCCGCAGGCTGTCCAGAGTTCTCTGGAACATTTGCGGATGATGGTGCGGACGACCCTCCTGATTTGCGGTCGATCGCACTTCTCCTGAGTAGGATTCAAACAGCCATTTTTATGACCGTTGGTGCATACTTATAAATACCCAATCGTTTAAACAACTCATTGATACTACTTTTTGAGCAAAAATCTGATCCTAACACTTCATAGAACCTCTGGAGATTATTTTGAAACCAAATCTTAACATTTATATTGTGAAATTCGTCAAAGTGAGATTTATACAAAATCATTGGGGTTCTTGAGCAACTTACAAGAAAACATTACTCAAAGAGGTATTTATGCTTTACATTGATATATCTTCACATTAAGGTGATTTCATATATCAAACTCTTCTTATTCATATCTTGATTGATTTGTTCAAGGTTGCATTGAGCTTAAAACTCTAAGGGTTAGAGTGAGCTTTGAACCATAGAAAACTGTGTTTGTGTTAAGAGCATCTTTTTCATTAATTGTTGTAATAGAGATAGGTGTGTAGACAAGGTTATATTGTAAAACTCAAAGTGTTGAGTGAACCTTGGTTGGTTAAGAGGTTTGTGTTGTAAAACCCTAAGGGAATTGGGTGAGCCTCTATTGTATTCTCTCTTACTATATTAGTGAAAGGTTTTGTGAAATCCTTGAGTAGATAGCTCAAGGTAGTGGATTAGGTTTTGTTGGATAAACCAAACCACTATAAATCTTTGTGTTCATTGCTTCTTTTCTTGAACTCATCATTTCATACTTTGGTTGAACACCAAGTGTTTGATATTTGTTATCTTAGAAAGCTTGTTTATTTTATAAGAGGAAAAATCGGTTAAAACCTAATTCACCCCCCCTCTTAGGTTTTTCACTCTCTTTATTGCCAATAATAAAATAAAAATAATGAATAACAGCCCTACCTCTCTCAACTTGGAAGAGATGTTGCCCTAGTCTCATCTCCCTCCTTTCACGAAAATTATTTTCTACACATATATTGGTCCGTCTATATGCTCTTATTACTATTATATGAACAAATTTTATTTTATCCATTTTATTACAAAACACTAATAAAAATTCACAAAATTCCACCAAAATTTGTGAAATAGAATTCCATGTAATCTATATATTCCAAGAGATAGGATGAACTATACTATATCTAACTTATGAATCTGGTTTGATGTTGAAAATTTTTTATAAGTAATTTTTTCTTTCTTCCTCTTCGGATTTGGTTTGGAGTAGTCTTCAAAACTTGATATATATCTCCATTAAGTTGCCTTGAAGACTTGAACCATTCATAATCACATGGATTGGAGTATATCTCTGTTAAATTGCTTTGAAGACTTCAATCATTTACAATCATATGGATTATATTAGAATCCAGAAATCTATCACCATCACAAGTAAATCATTAAAATTCATGAATGTTTGTCATTAATCAAAATGTAAGTTACTTAAAAGTAGTAAGGCTTTCAACAAACAAGGTAATATAATAATAAACGTAGTTACAACCAAGTTATAAGACTAGAAATTCTCCATACACCAAGTTGAATGCAAGAGAACCTGGTTATCAATTGCTAAAATAGTATTTTAAAGTGATAAAAAAAATGGTTTTGAAGACAAATGTTTTTAAACTTAATATAATTTTTTTATTTTTAAAAGTGTGAATAAGTAAAAATTGTTTCAAAACACATATATGGCTTTTATAAAATAGTTCTTTTACTCTTTGAAAACTTTAAACTAAAACAAAAAATGAAAAAACAATCCAATCAAAGATAGTTGAAAACAACGTTCTAGCTTAGAAAGAGTTAAATGCCAGTGACCGAGAAAAAGGTCACAATTGTGGTAACTGGGGAAGATGCAAAGGCATTCAATTACTGGCTATGTTTGGAAGACGAAACAAGCGAACTTCTGTGGAAATGAAATATTATGGTCACGCTTTTATAATTTACGCCGAACTCAACAACTCAGCCCATACTAAATAATTTGGTTAAGTTTTATATATATTTGTATGAAGAAAATAAATCGGGCCTAAATGACCAGCCAAGTCACTTGAAATGACGTTGTTAAACAACTTATCGAATAGGGTCGGGTTGCACTTATATTAAGTTCGTAATAATTCAGACAGATCCAACCCTGCCAAATTTTTTCCTTTGGTCCGAATGGGTTGGCACGCAAACCAGGTTTTAAGTTTGAGTCACCATGGAGAACAAGAAGTAAAGATGCCAAAAATTGGACCAAGAAGCAAGCTTAGTGATAAGATTCTCCATGTACTCCTAAAAGAAAAAAGATTCCCATGTACTAAAAAAAAAAAAGATTCCCCATATACTCAAAAAGAAAGATTCTCATGTACTCCTAAAAAAAAAAAAGATTCCCGTGTACTCCTCAAAAAAAATATGCCAAGAATTGTGTTATGAAGACTTGTTACAATTGTAGATAATGAAAGCACGAAAAAGCAAAGATAATTGGCAAAGAATAGACCACGAAAAAGCAGAGAAAGAAACAAAGAAGAAAAAGCTAAGATAATTGGCAGAAGAAACCATCAAAGGTTGAACCTCATTAGGATGTACTCTCTCACGAACGAAGGAACTAACCATCAATCTTCACATGTTATGTCGCACATGGATGACGAGATTCATAGCTATGTATACAACCTCTTGAGTATCACATTGTACCTTGGTTGTCCCAAATGGAACGGCACCTTCTTGTTGCAGCAAGAAGTGAACCAACAAAATTTTATATTTGGCTTCAATCGAGGATTGTGCAATGCTTGCTTTCCACGTTATGTGTACAATAGCTTGATTATCAAGTTGTAGCTTGGTTGCTCCACACATGAAACGACATTTTGTTCTTGCAGCAAGAAGTGAATTCACAAAATTACTATATTCACTCTCAACCGAGGATTACACAACAACTGCTCGTTTTCCACTTTCTCATAGCTATGTGTGCAGCCGCTTCATTATCACATTGTACCTTGGTTGCCCCATGGAACGGAACGACGCCTTGTTCTTGCTGCAAGAAGTGAATCAATCGAGTATTGCGCAACCACGCAAAATGTTTTTAAAACTTTTCCATAGGATTGGTGGCTTGTGAAGAATTTAAAACTAAATTCATCATTCTCCATAATATCTCAAAATAACTTTTTTAGTTTCGAAATTTTTATCACATTAAAACTTTAAATATTCCCATAACCTCACATATGATCTCATATATTCATAAAAATAATACTCCTTTTGGTCCGCAATTGAATGTACACATTTGATTTAGTTTAAAAATTAGGAAGAGTTTTGACTTCAAGGACGTTACCTCTCTATCTTTATTATCAATTAAGTTAGTAGTTGTGACCATTAGTTAGCAAATGTAAATTCATTAAATTGATTAGGTTGTTAGTGGAAGTTTAGATGAAAAATATGTTTATTTGAAAAACTGTACATTCATTTTCGGACATCCAAAAATAGAAATGTGAACATTCAATTCAAAACGGAATGAGTACTTTTTTTCCATTACTTTTTAATTAAATATACAACTTTATATAATTTATTAATTATATTTTATATATTTTATATTATTATCAATCACGTACGATAAAAAAAATCGCATCAAACTTTCAATTTTCAAACAAAAAATCTTATTCAAAAGAAGAAAAAAAATCTCATTAAATAATAAAAGCAAAAAAATCACTTTTTAGATTTCACTCCAAATACATCCAAATGTACCAAGAAGTGGACCTCCTTGTTTGCTTAAAACATCCCAAATTTGCATCAGAAAAGGCCTTGAGTGTAAAACAACAATGCCTTTCAAAAACTGAAGTATCCAATACGCTACCTGCAAATAACTATTTTCATGTCCTTGTATAAATTGGCTCAGATATCCCACTAAATAAGTAAATTTTGGAGGTGTGATAGTGTGATACAACAATAGTCATCAAATTAGCCCTCTAAATTGTACAATACCTTATTCTGTAAAAAGATCAATTGGCTGGGAGTTTGTGCTGAACTCGGTTTGGAGGCAAGTTAACCGCATTCATCAAGAATATCTACGGCATATTTCTTTCATTCCAAGAAAAAATTTCAGAGCACCGAGACCCTTAACACTCATGGTTTCTTGATGCAAATTGAAGGGGTTTATTTGTTGGGAATTTTGTAAAATTGACCGTCAAAGATTTTGACAAAATTCATCTAGATGATATAACCGGCTAAATGATACTCCCTCCCTCCACTTTTGACTTTTTAATAAAAATTAAGGAAGATTATTGACTTTGATTAACTAACAAAACTATCCTTGACATGAGTATAATAAATTGTGGGCACTATGAGTTAGTAAAATGTAATTCCCTTAAATTAATATGTTGAGTGGTGGGGATCATGAGCTAGTGTCACATAAATCTCTTCAATTAATGAGGTTATTAATTGAATTTTAGATAAAAAAAATGTTTATTTAAGGAAAATGGACATTCAATTCCGGACAAACTAAAATAGAAATGTGAACATTTAATTTCGGACGGAAGGAAGGAAGGAAGGAGTATAATTGAATAATTATAAATAGTTTGATGTTATATTTGACTATTTTTTCTATATTAATTTGTCATTTAATTTAAAACTATGGGCCAATTTGGCCCCAAAGTTCACATAGGGCTGGGCTTAGCATTAGAATATTAGGAGGAATCAAGGTTTGAGCTAGTTTTCCCAATCCGATTTTGTTTTCGGGCCTGGTTTGGCCGTGTCGATCGAATTGTCAACTGTTGACTCATCGGGATTCACGATCCATTAATAGGTCCTCTATAAATAGGAATTCCCTGGATGATTATTGCATGAAATTTAAAAGAAAAAATATTGATTCCTACGTACCCAAGAAGATGGCATCTGTAGACGTTCTTCGTGATCGAGCAGACTTTCCAGAAAACGCATGGAGTGATTGTTTTGACGAATTTTCTCTCGATAAGGAGGTTAGATTTGTTACTTAATTATTGGTGTGTCAAACATGGATCTTGATTAATGGAAGATAATGACACAAACCAAGAAAAAACATATGTTCTTGTAGGTATATCAATCGTACGCCAAGGAAATCGAAAAGTCGAAGGAAGAAGTCAGGATGATGATCTTGGCTGCTGAGAGCAATAATATAGTTGAAAAAATGACTTTGATAGACATTGTTGAACGACTCGGCTTGTCATATCACTTTGAAGAAGAAATTGAACAGCAACTAGAACTGATGTTCAATCTGAATCCAACATTTGAAGACTATGATTTATGCAAAACGGCACTTTTATTTCGAATTTTCAGGCAACATGGATACAAAATCTCTTGTGGTAAGTAAATACCCGGTTATGATCTACAAAACTCAAGTCTTTAGATGAGGTGAAATTTAAACGTATCTCACATTAATTTTTGTATTCACTCATGTTTAATTCTCAAGATTCTTGAACTTGATTTTTGACTGAGGTACTAGGTAGTTTTGATAAATTTGTGGACGGAAATGGTAAATTCAAGGAAACATTAAGCTCTGACATAAAGGGCATGCTGAGCCTATTTGAAGCTGCTCAAGTGAGGACACAAGAAGATGCCATTCTCGAAGAAGCCCTTGCATTCACAAAAGCAATTCTCAAGGAAAAAGTTCAGCACTGCTCGAGTAGTTCACTCATGAAACAAGTGACTCGTGCTCTCTATCAGTCGCTGCACAGAGGAGTTCCAAGATTAGAGGCTCGTCATTACATCACTATTTACGAGGAAGATGAATCTAGGAACGAACTTCTTCTAAGCCTGGCTAAAAAAGATTACAATTTTTTGCAGATGTTGCACAAGGAAGAACTTTCTGAATTGTTAAGGTAGAAATTGATAAATTTCATATTTAATCCTTCTTGATAAATTCCATATCAAGAACTAAATATAGAATTTATACCGTGGTAAAAGTTAAAATCTGCTTTGAAACATATCCAACCTAATATTTACTTTCTTTGCAGGTGGTGGAAGGAATTGAGCATTTCAAAACTTCCTTACATAAGAGACAGAATGGTTGAATGCTATTTCTGGAGTTTAACAGTGTATTTTGAACCTCAATTCTCCTTCAGTAGGATCATATTTAGTAAGATCACAGTTGCAACTTCAGTATTAGATGACACAATTGATGCCTATGCCACCGTTGATGAAATTCCAATTCTCTCTGATGCAATTCAAAGGTTTGTCATTCCGTGAGATAACTTATAAATCCTAAATAATATATTTAGGTTTAGAGGAAATAGTTTAGTTAGAAAACTTCTCTTCCCTGTCTCATAATTTTTTTCATTGTTTGATTCGGAGTCAAATTTTGTGCAAAATTAAAATTGAGATTATGATATAATAGAAGAAACATGCATGAACTTATGGTAAATCTCAAAACAGAAAAGTAATATATGATGGGGTTATGATATTTTATAATGTAATTTAATACTCT
Source organism: Apocynum venetum (assembly GCA_019593545.1). Classification (NCBI taxonomy): domain Eukaryota; kingdom Viridiplantae; phylum Streptophyta; class Magnoliopsida; order Gentianales; family Apocynaceae; genus Apocynum; species Apocynum venetum. The sequence goes on from SRSM01000449.1 coordinate 33,804, forward strand.
TTCCGTGCGGAACTGAACGTCCTTGTTTGACTTAATTTTCTTTTTTTGTATGTAAGAAGAATTATGAAACCTTGTTGGAATAAGTGACTCATACAAAATGGAACTGTACATGCTGGTTTTATTAATCTTTGAAGATCTATTTGGGTTTCCTGTTTCTAGATGGGACGAGATGGAAGCCCAAGGGCTCACAGGCTACATCAAGGCATTCTTTTTGGATCTTCTGAAAATGTACGAAGAAGTTGATGAGAGCCTTAGGAAAGAAGGATCTTCCTTAGGTGTCCATCATTTGAAAGAAGCAGTGAGACACATTTGCATTTTGTCTATAATTTTCTCTATTTAAAGGAAATATGAAATCTATTGTGATCTAATTAATCTTTGACAAATTATTTTTCCTATATCAGTTCAAACAATATGCAAAATGTTCCAACATTGAGGCGATGTGGTTTATGAAAGGAGAGCTCCCAACATTTGCTGAGTACTTGAGCAACGCATCGATGACAAGTGGATACTATGTGCTCTCAATAGCATCCTTCCTGGGAATGAAATCTGCCACAAAGGAAGTGTTTGATTGGGTAGAAACTACTCCAAAAATCATCCTAGAATCAATGGCAATGAGTCGATTGGCTAATGATGTAGCTTCTCACAGAGTATGCACATATGCTCCTTTTCTGAGTAAATAACTGAGTTATTGTTGGTTTAGTTACTAACGTTATCACTATTTATCTTCATGTTCGGTTCACCCTTTTGCAGTTCATTTTTTAATCAAAACTTGAGGAATAATACTTTCTCTCTCCATACTGAATATTAACATATGATATGTTAACACGCCCCCAAATCCAAAGCCAGTTCTCTGCTAACGAGGCTGGCCCCTCAGGCCCGAGTATTTTAGAAATTTTAGGTGTCCAGTGTTTTGAGTTATACCAAGTTCAGTTTTAGAGCTTTTTTTGTAGTTGTTTGAAATACTATTTTTTTTTTTTATTGCACTCATGCTGAAAACAAGAAGGAAGAAAAAGGCGTGTGGTGTTCAAATAAATTTTGATATGATAAAAAAAAATTTAGAATGAGTTTTATTTTTTATTTTTCTTTTGTTTGATTTCAAATTTATTATTCAATATATTGTGGTGTTTTGCACTTTATATATTTGTTTGCAAAAATATGAAGACTTATTTTTTTAAGCTCGTGTAAGACTCTGTCGACCATAGAACGAGTCTTGCTAAAATTCTAGATGGAACATTTCCCCTACAAATGTTTAGGGGTTTTCTAACGTTTTGATTTCAATATTTGCAAGTGAAGATTGAGAAGCAGAGGGCCAATGCAACTGGAATCGACTGCTACATGAAGAATTACAATGTATCGGAGCAAGAGGCAATGGAGAAGTTCGAAGAGATGGTTGAAGATTCATGGAAGGAAATTAACATGGAGATGTTAATAATGCCAATGGCCATCCCAAGGGAAATTCTCGTGAGAGTTCTAAACCTCTCTCGGGCAATTGATGTTATTTACAAGAACCGAGAAGATGGTTACACAGAACCACAAAAGGGCATCGCACCCCATATCATTGCCGTGCTTTTGGATCCCATTGTTCTTTGATATTGGGTATCTATGCACTGGGTCAATAGCTTGCATTTTCCTTTAGTGGTTTCTAAAATACGTGTGATTTCTTTTGTGTGTACTCTTTCTTGTATGTCGCTTTGATTGGACATGTTACAAAAAGATCCTATGTGCTGGGTTTGTTTTGATATTTCACAAAGATATTTAAGTGTATAGCAAATATTAGCCTCAACCTCCACCAACATAGGCACGAAGATTTTACATTCCACCTCAACAGGAATCCATGCAGCTGAAAGAATGCTTTTCTCGAAGTAACTTCATCCACCTCCAGTACTGACCCTCAAGCACTACCCACATATCTGAAAAAATCATCATGCAAGAAACTCAAAAGGACCTCCTCCAATTTTAACCAAATCCTAGTTCATTGTTCCTTACTACCCCGTACCAAACGATCAACTTTCTCAAACCATATGGAAAACAAGTTCCTATGTTTAAATTCCTAAAACAAGACATCTTAAAACTCCAATCGCACAACGTGACAACCAATCTTCATTCTCTTCCGGTAAAACAAAATTATGTTCCTTTACCCTTTGTATTTGGAATCCTTTTTCGTCAAAAACTGATTCAATGGGATTCTCTTCAACACCCTCCTTTGAAGTACCTCCACAAAAACTTCCTTGAAAGATACCCATCTAGTTTTCACAGTACCTAAAGAACTCTTATCGTCTGAAGTAGTAATTTTCCTATTAAAAGTCCCCCATGGTCTTCGCACAGAAATAACGTTGCCTCCGCCTTGCAACAAAATCTGACAAAAGCATATTTGAATGGATTATTCGCAACAGCATGATGCAAATTACTGGGAATATAAATATCCACCACAGTTTCAAATGAAGTAAACACCTTCCATAAAGCACTCAACAAAGATAAGGATGCACATTCCCAACAAAGACCGAGAATAACTTCTTCCACTCAGCCAAAAAGAACGCCCGTTGCTGCTTCTCGCTACCTTGTTGTTCCCAGCCCCCTCTCCTAACTCTCATAGTTGTGGGATGCTTTTCCTCTCATAGTTTACCTATTTTTTACAAGAATAGGTGAGGCGACGAAGATGACTTGGACGAGCAACGACGAAGATAGCTTAATTAGGCAATTGAGGAGGAAACTGGCAGCGATTAAGGCTAAGAGTGCGTTGACACCGGTAAAGGTGAGTGAACGGCGGCAGGTGACAGTCGAAAGCCAACAGAGGTTAGAAGCAAGAGCAGTCGACGATGGAATGTATGCGAATTGGGACTTGGGAAGATTGTAATTTTGGTTGCTGAGTTTTTCTTAGCACGTACGCTTGTAGTGTTGGTTCTTGTTTGTGTACTCTTTGATGCAGAGTGGATAGTTCTGCCCTTTGCTTGCTATTAATAAGATTGCCTTTCAAAAAAAATATATCAAAATTACATTGTTTTGATAAAATATGGGTTTGTCCAAATTGCTACAGAAGTTAAAAACCCAAACTTGTGCTACTATGAAGTCATTTCTGAATACTTCAATACTTTTTTTTTTTAAGCAATGGTTACTTCAATAACTAAAAGAACTCCATATCACATTATTCAATCCGTTTAATAATGTCCAAGGGAATTCATATAACAAAAGAAAAATTCTTGAACCGAATTTCTCATTAAAAGGCACCAACTATAGAGAATAGCAATGTTAAGCCTTCTGAGTTTCTTAAGGCATAGCTAAATAATACTGTTCTAAGAGTCCTCAAATACAATGAAATGGGTCTTCGCATCGTGCTGTCTCCTTCAAGGATAAATGCATGATGAAGAAGCTGCAGTAACATAAAAACAGAACAATCAAATAAACCAGGTGATTTAAAATATAAAAAAGAAAAGCCAAAAGAAAAATTGTGTAGGTAAATGAGATAGAGGAAGAAATTATAAAGGGAATTACATGGATCTGTGAGAACAATTTGGCCAATTTCAAGGTTGCAAAATCCGGTAGATATGTAGTAGATATCAAGGGAATAAGAGGTGTGAAGTATTAGGGTATTAGGTTCATAGCATTGTCCACCAGGGTTTATGGCGGTACAGTCATATAGCCCACATACATAATCTAAAAATCCCTGCATCTTTTCGGCTAGTGCAAATGCTTGTGAAATACACCATGTTCTTCTTGTCTGCGTCAAAGAATAAATAAATAAATCAATGAGAAATCTCCACCTTTGTGTTTTTTTTTCTTTCTTCTTTGTTGATTCAATACAAAAAGGTTTGAGAAATTTCTTAATATAGCAAGTAAATTGGCAGGTCTTCACACATAAAAAACCAAAAGAAAAAAGCTATTTGGCAATAAAATTTCAGAATAGTATGATCATATCAAGTACTAGCGTATTTTCTCTTGCGTTTTGGATGTGTGGTGGAGAATCGCTTGATCATATATTTGTATGCAAAAATATGACTAATAGATAACTATTTTATAATTGTATAAAAGTAATAAATATATTGACTCTTTTGACTATCTGGATAGATTACAGTTATCTTTTAATTACATTATATATAGAAGGAAAAAAAAGTACTATAACCCTTGAAAGCAAAGGATTCCAAGGATGGTGCCTTTGGAGTTGTATTGGCACATATGACATGTATCATGTTCTGTAGTTGTCATTTTCTTTCAGTTTTTTTAGGTTATATGTTAGTGTCCCTTGTCAGCGTTGGATGTTCACTGCTGATTTTGTTTTTAGTTCTTTTGGCTGCAATAGTAGGTAATTCAGATTTCTACTATATTTGTCATAAGTTTTCTGCAGTTTTCTCACCTTAGGCTTTACAACTCTTGCTGGTGAACATTATGCCAAAAGTTTGCAATGTGATTCTTGTTGGTGTTGAAGGTTTTCTTTGTTGTAGACAATTTGGTTGTCGTGTTGTTTTTCCATGTTTGTTTGACTTCTTGGTTGTGTACTTGTTGGAGCATAGTGCCTTTAAAAAAAATCCAACATTTGAAGACTATGATTTATGCAAAATGACACTTCTCTTTCGAATTTTCAGATTGAACGTCTACAGATGCCAACTAGAACTGACAAGCATTTTCTATGATAGGATGAACTATACTATATCTAACTTATGAATCTGGTTTGATGTTCAAAAATTTGTCTAACTAATTTTTTCTTGCTTCCTCTTCATATTTGGTTTGGAGTAGTCTTCAAAACTTGATATATATCTCCATTAAGTTGCCTTGAAGACTTTGAACCATTCATAATCACATGGATTGGAGTATATCTCTATTAAATTGCTTTGAAGACTTCAATCATTTACAATCATATGGATTATATTAGAGTCCAGAAATCTATCGCCATCACAAGTAAATCATTAAAATTCATGAATGTTTGTCATTAATCAAAATGTAAGTTAATTAAAAGTAATAAGGCTTTCAAAAAGCAAGGTAATATAATAATAAACGTAGTTACAACCAAGTTATAAGACTAGAAATTCTCCATACACCAAGTTGAATGCAAGAGAACCTGGTTATCAACTCCTAAAATAGTATTTTAAAGTGATAAAAAAATGGTTTTGAATACAGATTTTTTTAACTTAATCTAATATTTTTATTTTTAAAAGTATGAATAAGTAAAAATTGTTTCAAAACACATATATGGCTTTTTGAAACCTTTAAACTAAAACAAAAAATGAAAAAGCAATCCAATCAAAGATAGTTGAAAACAACGTTCTAGCTTAGAAAGAGTTAAATGCCAGTGACCGAGAACAAGGCCACAATTGTGGTAACTGGGGAAGATGCAAAGGCATTCAATTACTGGCTATGTTAGGAAGACGAAACAAGCAAACTTATGTGGAAATGAAATATTATGGTCACGCTTTTATAATTTACGCCGAACTCAACAAGTCAGCCCGCACTAAATAATTTGGTTAAGTTTTTTATATATTTGTATGAAGAAAATAAATCGGGCCTAAATGACCAGCCAAGTCACTTGAATTGAAAATTTATTTTTTATTGAAATGATGTTGTTAAACAACTTATCGAATAGGGTCGGGTTGCACTTATATTAAGTCCATAATAATTCAGACAGATCCAACCCTGCCAAATTTTTTCCTTTGGTCCGAACGGGTTGGCTCACAAACGCGGTCTTAAGTTTGAGTCACCATGGGGATCAAGAAGTAAAGATGCCAAAAATTGGACCAAGAAGCCAGCTTAGTAATAAGATTCTCCATGTACTCCTAAAAGAAAAAAGATTCCCATGTACTTCAAAAAAAAAAAGATTCCCCATATACTCAAAAAAAAGATTCTCATGTACTCCTAAAAAGGAAAAGATTCCCATGTACTCCTCAAAAAAAATATGCCAAGAACTGTGTTATGAAGACATGTTACAATCGTAGAGAACGAAAGCATGAAAAAGCAAAGATATTTGGCAAAGAATAAACCACGAAAAAGCAGAGAAGGAAAAAAAGAAGCAAAAGCTAAGATAATTGGCAGAAGAAACCATCAAAGGTTGAACCTGATTAGGATGTACTCTCTCACGAACGAAGGAACTCACCATCAATCTTCAGATGTTACGTCGCACATGGATGACGAGATTCATAGCTATGTATAGAGCTGCTTGATTATCACGTTGTACCTTGGTTGTCCCAAATGGAACGACACCTTGTTGCAGCAAGAACTGAACCAACAAAAATTTTATATTTGGCCTCAATCGAGGATTCTGTAATGCTTGCTTTCCACTTTTTTTTTATAGTTATGTGTACAATCGCTTGATTATCAAGTTGTAGCTTGGTTGCTCCACACATGAAACCACACTTTGTTCTTGCAGCAAGAAGTGAATTCACAAAATTACTATATTCACTCTCAACCGAGGATTGCACAACAACTGCTCGTTTTCCACCTTCTCATAGCTATGTGTACAATCGCTTCATTATCACATTGTACCTTGGTTGCCCCACATGGAACGGAACGACGCCTTGTTCTTACTGCAAGAAGTGAATCAATCGAGTATTGCCCAACCACGCCAAACGTTTTTAAAACATTTCCATAAGATTGGTGGCTTGTTAGGAATTTAAAACTAAATTCATCATTCTCCATAATATCTCAAAATAACTTTTTTACTTTCAAAATTTTTATCACATTAAAACTTTAAATATTCCCATAACCTCACATATGGTCTCATATATTCATATAAATAATACTCATTTTGGTCCGCAATTGAATATCCACGTTGGATTTAGTTTAAAAATTAGGAAAAGTTTTCACTTCAAGGACATTACCTCTCTATCATTATTATTAATTAAGTTAGTAGTTGTGACTATTAAGTTAGCAAATGTAAATTCATTAAATTGAGGAGGTTATTTGTGGAAGTTTAGATGAAAAATATGTTTATTTGAAAAACTGTACATTCATTTTTGGACATCCAAAAATAGAAATGTGAACATTCAATTCAAAACGGAATGAGTACTTTTTTCCATTACATTTTAATTAAATATACAACTTTAAATAATTTATTAATTATATTTTATATTATATTATCAATCACGTACAATAAAAAAATCACATCAAACTTTCAATTTTCAAACAAAATATCTTATTCAAAAGAAAAAAAAATCTCATTAAATAATAAAAACAAAAAAAATCACTTTTTAGACTTCACTCCAAATACATCCAAATGTACCAAGAAGTGGACCTCCTTGTTTGCTTAAAACATCCCAAATTTGCATCAGAAAAGGCCTTGAGTTTAAAACAACAATGCCTTTCGAAAACTGAAGTATCCAATACGCTGCCTGCAAATAACTATTTTCATGTCCTTTTATAAATTTTGGAGTTGTGATAGGGTGATACAATAGTCATCAAATTAGCCCTCTATATTGTACAATAGCTTCTTTTGTGAAAAGATCAATTGCCTGGGAGTTTGTGCTTGACTTGGTTTGGAGGCAAGTTAACCGCATTCATCAAGAATATCCACGGGATATTTCTTCCATTCCAAGAAAAAATTCCAGAGCACCGAGATCCTCATGGTTTCTTGAAGAAAATTGAAGGGGTTTATTTGTTGGGAATTTTGTAAAATTGACCGTCAAAGATTTTGACAAAATTCATCTCAATGATATAACCCACTAAATGATACTCCCACCATCCGGAATTCAATGTCCACTTTTGACTTTTTAATAAAAATTAAGGAAGATCATTGACTTTAATTAACTAACAAAATTATCATCGATATGAGTATAATGAATTGTGGGATCAATGATTTAGTATAATGAATTGTGGGATCAATGATTTAGTAAAATGTAATTCCCTTAAATTATTGTGTTGAGTGGTCGGGATAATGAGCTAGTGTCATATAAATCTCTTAAATTAATGACGATCGAATTGCCAACTGTTAACTCATCGGGATTCATGATCCATTAATTGGTCTTCTATAAATAGGAATTACCTGGATGATTATTGCATGAAATTTAAAAGAAAAAATATTGATTCCTACGTACCCAAGAAGATGGCATCTGTAGACGTTCTTGGTCATCCAGCAGACTTCCCAAAAAACATATGGAGTAATTGTTTTAACGAATTTTCTCTCGATAAGGAGGTTAGATTTCTTACTTAATTATTGGTGTGTCAAACATGGATCTTGATTAATGGAAGATAATGATAGAAACCAAAAAAATCATATGTTCCTGTAGGTATATCATTCGTACGCCAAGGAAATCGAAAAGTTGAAGGAAGAAGTCAGGATGATGATCTTGGCTGCCGAGAGCAATAATATAGTTGAGAAAATTACTTTGATAGACATTGTTGAACGACTCGGCCTGTCATATCACTTTGAAGAAGAAATTGTACAGCAACTAGAACTGATGTTTAATCAGAATACAACATTTGAAGACTATGATTTATGCAAAACGGCACTTTTATTTCGAATTTTCAGGCAACATGGATACAAAATCTCTTTTGGTAAGTAAATACCCGGTTATGATCTACAAAACTCAAGTCTTTAGATGAGGTGAAAATTTAAACGTCGTTCACCCTTAATTTTGAGCTACGTCCACCACTCAAACTCCAAATTTCCTTCCACTATAAAATAGTAGGTACAAAGAGAGTGTTCTCTAAAATAACAATTCTAGAGGCAATACAAAGTGAAATAAAAATAGTGGCACTCGAGTATTTCCCAAAAATACCCCCAAATAAGTTTTCTTCATTATTTTTATCACTCCCCCTTTTGAAAATAATTCCAAAAGCTCACAAAATAAACTCTCACAAAACCTGCTTCTTCAGAGAACTTCTCTGAATAACATATTGAAGCTTGAATTGGAATTGGATGATATGAAGACTAATAAATCATGCCTATTTATAGGCATAATTGGTTCATAGGTTTAATGAATCAAAAGGCGGTTTGTTCTTTCATGGATTTTCACCTATCAATGTTAGACTAGGCAGATTTAATTCCTTTGGTTTTGAGAAAATCAAGTTGAGGGATCACTATCAGTAAACACCTTCCATAAAGCACTCAACAAAGTTGCAGGATGCACATTCCCAACAAAGACAGAGAATAACTTCTTCCACTCAGCAAAAAAGAACACCATATCACATTATTCAATCTGTTTAAAGAACTACTTCAATAACGTTTTTATTTTTTAAGCAATGGTTACTTCAATAACTTAAAGAACACCATATCACATTATTCAATCCGTTTAATAATGTCCACGCGAATTCATAAAACAAAAGAAAAATTCTTGAACCGAATTTCTCATTAAAAGGCACCAAATGTAGAGAATAGCAATGTTAAGCCTTCTGAGTTTCTGAAGGCATAGATAAATAATACTGTTCTAAGAGTCCTCAAATACAATGAAATGTGTCTTCGCATCGTGCTGTTTCCTTCAAGGATAAATGCATGATGAAGAAGTTGCAGCAACACAAAAACAGAACAATCAAATAAACCATGCGATTTAAAATATAAAAAAGAAAAGCCAAAAGAAAAATTGTGTAGGTAAATGAGATAGAGGAAGAAATTATAAAGGGAATTACATGGATCTGTAAGAACAATTTGGCCAATTTCAAGGTTGCAAAATCCGATAGATATGCAGTAGATATCAAGGGCATAAGAGGTGTGAAGTATTAGGGTATTAGGTTCATAGCATTGTCCACTAGGGTTTATGGCGGTACAGTCATATAGCCCACATACATAATCTAAACATCCCTGCATCTTTTCGGCTAGTGCAAATGCTTGTGAAATACACCATGTTCTTCTTGTCTGCGTCAAAGAATAAATAAATAAATCAATGAGAAATCTCCACCTTTGTGTTTTTTTTTCTTTCTTTGTTGATTCAATACAAAAAGGTTTGAGAAATTTCTTAATATAGCAAGTAAATTGGCAGGGCTTCCACACATAAAAAGCAAAAGAAAACAGCTATTTGGCAATAAAATTTCAGCTCTTGCGTTTTGGTTGTGTGGTGGAGAATCGCTTGATCATATATTTGTATGCAAAAATATGACTAATAGATAACTATTTTATAATTGTAAAAAAATAATAAATATATTGACTCTTTTGACTATCTGGATAGATTACAGTTATCTTTTAATTACATCATATATAGAAGGGAAAAAAAAGTACCATAACCCTTGAAAGCAAAGGATTCCAAGAATTATAGCGACAAGAAATCCAAAAATTTCAAAGAATCGGAACTTGTTAGTAAATGCATGCTTATTGCAACAAAGTTGGCAAAAGTTAAAATTACCTATCTTAACCTTAATATTTCATACCTTTCATACAAATTTGTCTGCCATGATACTTATATGGTTCATAATAAAAAATTTCATCAATAAAACTAAAAGCAATCAAGGGGAAGGCATAAGAATCACATATATAGGACGATAGCCAAATAAAGAACAAGAAAAAAAAGGGCCAAGAATTTGTGTTACAAAGACATTTTATTATTCTAATATAAAGAATTTAAGAGAAGAGAAAGGCAAAAGAAGAAAAGAAAAGAACATATAACATATTACCTTCTGGGCAGCAATAGAGCCAGCGGAAAAGCAGAGAAGAAACAGATCTTATTCATTGATGCGTTATAAAGACTGCTGAAATTGTTCTTATGCTTTCCAAAGAATATTCAAGAAACCTTTTAATTGCCAATATACACGGTTTAATTGATACATTTAGTTAGCCTCATAACAAATAGTGGTACTCAAGAAATATTCATTCCATAAAATGCCATAGCTCTAAAAATAAAGAAACATTTTGTATGGAGCTCTTAAAAGGTAACTAACTGGAAACTAAATATATTCTCAATTAAAAATTAAATTAAGAATATATTTAGTTTCCATGTTGTCCAACAGAAAATCCAAATAATTGTTATTAATATTGATCCTTTTTACAAATTGAGAAGATTAAGATATACATTAACAGCCATTGATTTCCAAACACTCCTATGCATACTTGAGAATTTCCTTAAATAAGATGATGTCAATACAATTTTGATCCAAGGGCTACAATTCACTAATTTTTTTTAAAAAAAAATCTAGATATTTGAACAAAGATATTTCTAGAATTTAGGTAAATTAAGTTTATTTCCAAGACGAACAACATATTTCAAACTTAGTCACTATAATTATACTCTCAGCATCAACAGTAAACTAAAATCACTAAGTTACAGTATATTACAAATAAAATGTAAAATCGTAAGAGACATTTTGTCAAATTCAGAAGATTATTTAAAAGTAACATTCAAAATTTACCATTTTGTATGTTTATGTTTAAACTTTCTATATTACAATATAACTCAGCTAAATTATTTAGTTGTATAACATTACTATTAATGTCTATAGAGATAATGAAAATAGAGAACATTTTTAATTTAATAGTAAAATTTAATATCATATAGATAAAATTTACCCCTGTAATCCAGTTTTGAACGTATTAATTTATTTAAATTACAAATTTGTAAAAGCATATTATGAAACTATATTAAGATGTAATATTTTCAATAAAAAATAAAAGTTCAAAATAATGTTAATGCCTAATGTTTATGTTTCTATGGCATGAAGTTACCATTTTTCTTGAATGTATTACCATAAAAATCAGTAAGTTACGGAAACAATATTATTAATGGTAATATTCTTGAAATAAATAGTACAGTCACTTAAGAATATATTCATATTTAGAACTTAACAATTTTAGTGCTTTTCCTTTTACAGTAAAATTTTTAATTCTACGATTTTTTTTAAATAACAATATTACTAACTTAATGGGTCAATAAATCCAATTTTGTTTCTAATTGATTAATGGTAAGCAGTAAAGATCATCACTACCATTAGAATATCTTCAATTCACAATGTCAATGTCAAAAAAGTTATGTTGCAATATCAAAGTTAAGGATGTCATCAAATTTTTCTCTTCAAAAGCTGACTCAGTATATAGAGATAAATAATATTACTCCCTCCGTCCGAAATTGAATGTCCACTTTTGACTTTGGCTAAAAATTAATAAAGTTCATTGACTTTAATTAACTTACCAAATTATCCTTGACATTAATATAATGGATTGTGGGATCTATGAGTTAGTGAGATGTCAATTCCTTAAATTAATGTGGTAAATAGTCCATGAGTTAAATATATATATATATAAATATCTTAAATTAAAAAGGTTATGAATGAAACTTTGGATAAAAATATCTATTTATTTAAGGAAAGTGGACATTCAATTCCGGACAAACTAAAATAGAAATGTGGACATTCACTTTTAGACGGAATGAGTATTTTTTAATAAATTCACCAATTAGTAAATGACACGTGGACAATATAATTTATTGTTGATATTATGCATTGCAAATGATTTTTAAAGTTAAATGTATATTTCTTTGACATTTATTTTATGTAGATTGAGATTACAATCATTAATTGACACATGACATTTTTTTTTATATTGATATTGTGCATTAGAAATGCTCTTCTTTATTATTATTATTATTAAAACACACAACACTCCTGAGGAAAGTATGAGTTAAACCCATCACCTTTTAAATCTTTACCAACCAAACTTTTGACTACTTGTACAACCACATCACTTATTGATAATTCATCCAGCTCTATTGTAAGATAATTACTCCCCCCAACTATTAGTGGTTCGGCATGGGGGTTTGATCCTGCTCTTATACATATATATATATATATATATATATATTTGTGGATATTCATATATTTGTGGATATTTGTGTAGCCTATATGTATATATATATATATATATATATATATACGAAAATGAGATAAAGATAGGGAAAAAATAAAATAAAGGGGAAAGGTTACATGGATCTGAGGATACAAATAGGTTAATTTCCATGTTGCAAATTCCTCGAACCCTATAGAAGAGATCAAGGGAATAAGAGGTGTGAAATGGTAGAGTATCATGTTCGTAGCATGTCTGACGAGCGTGTCGTTGCGCTATCAAATTAATACCAAACTCAACCAACTTATATAGTTAGGGCACGTAAGGGTCGAACCCACAGAGACTTGTAAATTCTTTGATTAAGTAAACTAATCACGAATTTGGGGGGAAAAGATTTGGTTTTTATCTAAAAAGATTAAAACTTAAAAATAAGTAATTCACAAAATAACTAGAAATCAATGGATAAAAAGACGTTAGCAAGGACTTTGTATTTCGGTTTTATTTATTCGGGATTAATCATCGATAACAACTTATTTGAGTAATGACTTAGAATTCCGCGTAGCGCAGCAAATTCCAATTCCTGTAAAAATTAGGTTAATTCCCAAGAAGTACGACAAATTAACTTTAACCTGATTAAACCAAATTACCGAATCGCTCGCATAAGATAGTCAATCAAGTTATTAAGCATAAGGACAACATCAACACAAATTACATAAAATTAATGGCCGATTAAAATCATGCAATTCGCTTCAAACAATTCCCTATTAATTAATCAAACACAGATTTAAATTAATCAATAGTTACTACTTTTGGTTACCGAAAACCGATTCTGCATAACCCTAGTTAATCAACTATGTAAAACAATTAAGATGGCCAATAATAATTGAAATAACACAATTGATAGAATAAAACCAAGAATTGTTCAAATACTCAAATAAAAGTAATGATTCATTGAAAAGATCGGGTTTTTAATTACAAAACGTAAATCTCATATTCCCGAATAAAGTAAACCTAATACATGTCCTTGCCAACTAAAAACGTTTACTCACAAAACATAAAGGAAAACATCATAGAAAGATTAAGGGAAAGAGAGAAACTCATTAGATGGAAATCCGATTTCCCGAGAAGCTCCCACCCTTGATCTCCTACAATGCTCGGGAAGAAAATATCTAAGGTGCTTGACACCCTAAACTAAGCTATTAAGGCCTATAAATAGTTAGAAAAGGTCCTAGGGTTACTTACATAAGAGTCCTAATTCAAAACTACTAAAAAACTGCCCAAAATCTTCAATTCGGAGAGTGGACGCGCGTGCTGTCAAAAGTGGATGCGCGAGGCTGTCAGAAACGTCCAAGTGGACGCGTGAGGCTCCAAAACTAGTGAGAATGGACGCGTGGATGAATAGTGACGCGTCCACTTCTTCAAGTACGCGTCCAATTGGTTTCTGAGGCGCGTCCACTCCATTTTTCCTGCGAAACAACTTCTTAAAGCTCCTATCTTCCTCCAATGTCTTCTAAACATGTTAAAATACTTTCAAAATACCTGCAAACAAAGATGAAAGTGTAAAGAACCAATTTAAGCACATAAACACACAATTAGGTAGGTTTTATCTCAATAAACAACACATTAAGCTTCTAAAAACCAATCTAATTATGGTTCAATCAATGTCCCCACTAGGGTTTATCTCTACAGGGTAATTTCCCACATACATAATCTAAAAATCTCTGCATCTTGTCATATGTTGCATTGACTAGTGTTACACACACCAGGATTTAAATTGCATCAAAAGATAACATAGTGAAATTATAAGAAACCTTAATGTTAACTTTTGGTAGATCCAAAAGCAAAAGGGTATGAGAAATTTCATATTGAAAACAAAATTTGATTTGAGAAATAAAGAAAATAAGAGAAGTTTAAGAAGAAAGATAAAAGAAAATTTGAGAAAGAAAGAAAATAAGAGAGGTTTAAGAAGAAAGATAAAAGAAAATTTGAGAAGAAAAGCACGGGTAATTAACTTATTACCTACTGGACTGCAATTAGGAGTGGCAATTTAAACCCGATCCAATGGGTCAGCCTGCATGGCCTGATTGTTAGATGAAACCAGACTCTATAATAATAGGTCCGTAAAAATTTGGGCTAACTCAACCCAACCCGCATTTCTATCTTTGCCCGGTCGGGTCTAGCCCACCCACGTATAGATCTAGGTTAGGCTGTAGGATTTTAGGCTCATAAAACTTTGACTAGTCCAGCTCGGACCGAATTTTCTCTTTGGCCCGAGCGAGTTGGGCTGGGCAACCTTTTTTGCCACCCTTAGCTACAATAGAGCCAATGGAAATGCAGAGAAGTAAAGAAAAAGATCTTATTCATTCTTCGCTTCTAATATTACTGAATTTTTTTTGGGACTCCACAGTGTTGCATTTTCTTATTTATAACTTTACAAAGAATATTCATTTATTTTGCCTACTCAATTAGAGTTGGACTCAATAAATATGGATTCATATATTTGTGGATACTCCTTTTTTTTTTGGGTAATATATCCCCTTAATACTTGAACTTTTTTGAAATTCAAGTTTTTAAATTTAAATTAAACACTGTTTAAGAACAGTACTCCAACCTTTAAAATGTTCGGATCTTATACTTCCGTTCAAATGTTTTGTCAACTATACAGTTCTACGTTAGACATGTGTTGGTGACTGAAAAACCTAAGAGGGGGGGGGGGTGAATTAGGTTTTTACTTGATTTTTCAATCTAATTCAATAAAACACCTCTTTGACAACAAATATCAAACACTTTGTATGCTAGTTGTGTGAGAAATAATGTGTTCAAATAAAATGCAGAAATTAGACCAATGAACACAATGATTTATAGTGGTTCGATTTATCCAACAAAACCTAATCCACTACCTTGAGTTACCTACTCAAGGATTTACCAAATCCCTTCACTAATAAAATAAATGAGATTACAAAAGAGATTCACCCAATTCACCTTAGGGTTTTACAAATAACCTCTCAACCAATCAAGGCTCACTCAACCCTTGAGTTTTACAACACAACCTTGATTATACAATAATCCTACCACTCTCCTTAGTGAATCCTAACAATACAATTCAATTCAAGGTTCACCCAAAGGTTTTACAAACAAACCTTGAATACAAAACAACCTACACAAGGCTCACCCTAACACTTAGGGTTTTATAGTACTTGCAACCTCGATACAATTACAATCAATAATAAGAGATAGAGAGTTTGATAAATATCACCTCAATGTGAAGATATATCAATTTGAATCACAATCACCTCTTTGAGTAATGGCCTGTCAAGATTGCTCAAAATTCACCTTTGAATGTAAAAACCCTTCTTGAATGATTTTAACAAGATTGATGTTTAGAAAGGGTTTTGGAATGTTTCTAAGATTATATAGGATCAAGATATACAATGTTTTTGCTCAAAAATGTTCTTAGAAAGAATTCCAAAGGTTTTGGTATTTAAAGGTTTGTTCCCAACGGTAAAAAATGAAGCTGTTGGAAACCCACTCAGGAAGTGCGGTCGACCGCATATCAGATTGGTCGTTTGCACCATCATCTGCAAGCTCACTGGACAACCTTCTGATGTTGATTTTTCATCTTGCGGTCGACCTCACCTCATCTGCAGTCGACCTCACTTCACTGTGGTCGACCTCATGGTCGTCCACAGGTTGGTAGATGAACAAATTTGACAGCACATGCATCCACAAGATAAACTAACTTGTGGACGATACCTGGACCACTTTAGGTCGACTGAAACATGTTCATTTGTGTATCAACAATACTCTAACACACAAATGATGATTTCAATCAACCATATAAGTTATGGTATCAATCCAACAAGAGTTTATGAACCATTTAAGTTTTGAAATCACGATGCATGGTTTTCGAAATACCAAAACATATTTTAACATGTTAAAAACATTTTGAAATAACGTTTTAAGTTTATACAGCAACCTTTAGAAACCATTACTCAAATAGAGGTAGAACTAGAGATATCAAAATAAATATCTCTAAAACTATACCTCTAGTTCCTATCTAATCCAATAAAAACTTGTCTTCAAATCTTGATAGTCTTGACTTGTATACTTCCTTGAAGACTTGAAATCTTGTTCTTGCATGGATTAAATCATGAATTCAAAAACTCTATCACTTGTACAAATAAGACATTAGTCCTCATCAATGCTTGTCATTAATCAAAATTTAGACATTAAAAACTTTAGGGCTTTCAATCTCCCCATTTTTGATGATGACAAAGATTGATGCAATGTGATAGGTAAAATAATTAAGTGCAAGGATTCAAAGTAAGGAAGAGTTTATAGAATATGTATGAAACATTGTAAAATGCTCCACCTTGCAATATGCTAGGTATTTGTAAGATATCACATATAGCATATAGCCATTTAGTTTGATGATATCAAGAAATATATAGAATGTAACATTTTTCGAACAAATATTGGATCTCAAAATGAAAGTATTCATTGTAAGTATATGAGATCAATTCCTAGCTTATATAGGTTTAAAGAAGCCTATTTTTCCACCAACCTCCGTATCCTCTTTCCTTCCAAATTTAAGAACATATAGATAGACTATAAAAACATTTATAAAGCTCCCCCCTATCAATATGCAACAGTTTTGTAAAAATTTTGACAGAGTTTCCTTTGTAACTCTTATAAAAACCATTTTACAACACAAGTTTAATAGGGAAACAGGAATGAAATATATCACATAAGGCCAACCCGGCCATCAACACACAATTCCCATTCTCCTTCAATCTCAATATCTCAAAAACTTAGAAATACATAAATTTTAAACCAAGGATAGCCATACTTAACCTTTAAAGTTATTTCTTCTTCTTGGTTTTGATGAACGTGATTGTCAAGTTTAAATTTTAATTCTCCTTACTTGTGAATAAAGAAGTAGTGTTGCTCTTATTCTTTTTTGGTACCATTTGAGATTTGGTTGAACCACTTTTTGATCCAATATGCTTATCCCTTTGTTATTTCTTCTTTCGGACGATAGAATCAATTTGTGCGGTCGACCGAACATTTTGATTGTGGTCGTCCGCAAGTTCTCTGCTTACTTTGCGATCGATGAGTAGTAATCTGCGGTCAACCGAAAATTTGATATTGGTCATCCGCAAGTACTCTGTCTACTTTGCGGTCGATGGCTTGCACCATGCGGTCGGCCGAAGATTTTCTCGAGGTCTTCCGCAAGTCCACTGGACATTCTTCGGACGATACTCCTGTAAGATGCGGTCGACCGCACCTTCTTCAGGTGTCGTTTGAAATTTCTTCTTAGCAACTTATAATCAACCAAGAATCGTTGTTTTGATAATTAAAAGAGCTATACAATGACAAACTCATTAGCAATTGTATATAAACACTCAATAGCTTTCTAAAATAGAACCTTTTCTCGGCCAATGGATAAACACATCAATTTTAATAACAAAGTTCACTCAAATATAATATCAACATAAATTTGAACAATTAAAATGTCATGCACTTTATTATTTAAAAATAGTGTAGTGTCTACAATTCCTCTAGTCAATCCTTTTTCAATGAGGAAGATGCTAAGCCTTTCATACTAAGCTCTTGGAGCTTGTTTCAAACCATATAAAGCTTTTGAAAGTTTGTAAACATGATTTTCAAAAGATTCATGCACAAAACCTGGAGGTTGTTCAACATAAACTACCTATTGGATGTAACAAATTTAGAAATGCACTTTTAACATCTATTTGAAATAATTTAAAACCTATAAAATATGCAAATGCAAGTAACATTCTAATGGACTCTAATCTGGTAATTGGGGCAAAAATATTATCATAATCAATGCCCTATTCTTGATTATAACTTTGAGCAACAAATGTAGCCTTTTTTTTTTATAGTGACAGTACCATGATCAACAAGTATGTTTCTAGAAATCCATTTTGTACCAATAATGATGTGATTTGAAAGTTTAGGTACAAGTTCCCAAACTTTGCTCCTTTCAAATTGATTTAGCTCTTCTTAAATGACAATGATAAAAAAATCATCACTAAGAGCTTCATTGATGTTCCTAGGTACTATATGAGACAATAATGCAAGATTATCAACACAATTTATAAAGTGTCTTTTTGTTCTTACCCCTTCATTGAGATTACCAATGATTTGATCATTTGGATGATTATGGATGTATTTCCACTCCTTTGGAAGATCATGATTTGTCTCCCCTTCATGTGAGGTTGATTATTGAATGCCAATGATCTCTTCACTTTCATCCTTAGGTATTGAATGATATTCATTTGATTGAACAATATCTTTGTTCGTTGACTCAATAGGTAGCTCTTGAAAATCACCTTCATTCTCATCTCTTGGCAAGTAAATGTTAGATTCATCAAATACAACATGAATAGTTTCATCAATAACCATAGTTCTTTTATTTTAAACATGAAAAGCTTTTCTATTTGAAGAGTAGCCAAGGAACATACCTTCATCGGATTTCATGTCAAACTTACCAAGATTGTCTTTGACATTTAGAATAAACCATTTACAACTAAACAATTTAAATTAGAAAATGGAAGGAATTTTGTCAAACATAAGCTCATAAGGGGTTTTCTTAACAAAGGATCTAAGAACCAATATAGCAAGAAGTATTCATAAATTCAACCCAAAAATATTTTTGCAAATAATTATCACATAGTATGGAACATGCCATTTCTTGTAAAGTACGATTTTTCCTTTCAACAACACCATTTTGTTGAGGAGCTTTTGCAACTGAAAAATTGTGAGATATATCATTCTCATCACATAATTTTGTAAAATACTATTGCAAAACTTTCTACCATTATCACTTCTAATGAAAATAAGTTTGCAACCAATGGTGTTTTGTACTTGTTTAAAGAGCTTGACAAAAGCTTCAAAAACTTCATCTTTACTCAACAAGAATAATATCCAAGTAAATCTAGAAAAAAAATCATCAACAATCAAATAGACATATAGTTTGCCACCAATGCTCATGCTTCTCATAGGACCAAATAAATCCATATGTACAAGTTCAAGAAGTTTTGAAGTAGAGACATTTTCTTTGATTTGAAAGAGCTCTTGACTTGTTTAAATGTATCACAAATATGATCTTTCTCAAAATTAATGTTAGGCAAACCTCTAACATACTAAAGTTTTGAAAAAATATGCAAAGTATCTATGCTAACATGTCCTAATTTACAATGCCAAAGATATGTATCATCAACTTTCAAAGAAAGGCATATAACATTTTGTTCAACTAAATCATCAAAATAAACATCATACATATTTTCATTTCTTCACACTTGCAGATGATCATTCTTGAGCTTGCGGTCGACCAACTTTTCCTTGGGTTGTCCGCAACCTTACTGTCCACTTAGTGGATGATCTATTTTTCCATGAGGTCGACCGGAACCTTCTCAATGGTCGTCCGCAAGTTCACCAAAACTACCAGTCTTCACTTAAAGACAAAATCCACTTATATCATGATATTTATAAGATATTAAGTGTTTATGAGAAAAGTTTGTAAAAGAATTATATCAAACAATGTGGCAAGACAACTCAATTATCACTATATGCAATTTACATGTTTCATGAGGAAATAATTTAGCATATATACAAAATCTAATTAGAGAACTAATCAAGTAATTGTATTAAAAATACTTTTCAACCACATGTAACACATATAACATTATGAACAAGGTTTACATAATTCATAACCAAAAAATTCTTACTAATGATTCAATCTCAAAAGAATGAATATTTTTTTATTACCTTCATGAAGAACATTGTACCTTAGTATATCATATTTGATCATGTGGATTGAGCAAATTCTCTTGACATGTTGTATTGCTCCTTCATGATCAACATATTGAGTTACCTACAAAGAAGATGAAACTTTTGGTATCCAAGTGACTTTGGATCCATGAAAATTAGTCGAATTTGTTTTAACAATCCAAATACTTTTTGCACCATTCTCGATTTTCTTCTTGGCATAACATATATTTACCTTATGGCCAAACTTACCACAATAGGTACAACATTTTCTTGATGACATATGAGTATGAGTGTGATGTGTATGATGTACATGATATACTCTATGATGTGCATGTGAGATATTCTTGTGTGATAAATTTTTATGTGTATGCGAGACATCATCATGTGTATCAATAAAACCAATACCTCTCTTATTATTAGAGAGTCTTTGAGTACCAAGTAATTTATTCAAATTATCTCTACCACATGTGAGTGTATGTAAGCTAACACTAAAATCATCTATTCTCAACTTCATAGCATTATAGTCACTCATCATGTCATTCAATTTCTTGTTTCAAATAACAAGATCATTATAAACATTTTCAAGAAATTTCACCTTATCACATAGATCAAGAATATTTTCATCAAGAGTCATTTTGGAAGAAAGCAATAAAGCATTTTCATCAAGTAATTTAGCATTCTCCAATAACAAATTTTCAACTTGACATTTCAAGAATTTATTCTTCTTGATGACTTTCTTATTTCATGATAGAGATTAGCAACAAATTCATCTTGATCAAATATATCACAATTATCATTGCAATCATTTTCACTAACATGCAAATTTTGTGAGGTAGAAGTACTTACCTCATCTTCAAGAGCCATAAGACAAGTGTTTGCAAACTCGGATTGATCGTTTTCTTCATTTTCACTTTCTTCTTGATTTGATGTGCATGTCAATCCTTCATGTGCAACTTCAAGTAATCTCCACATTTCATATGCGGAACTACAACCACTTACTCTATTGTATTCATCTAAATCAAGAGCACAACAAAGAATATTCATAGTAATAAAGTTTGAAGTCATTTTCTTTTTATCCTCTTCATCGAACTCTTTAAGAGTTTTCTCAACACTTTTTCCCTTTATAATCTTAGTAGGAACATAAGGACCATTTATAACAATATTCCATAAATCAAAATCAATGGAGGAAATATAAATATGAATTCTATATTTCCATAAAGTGTAGTTATAGCCATTCAACAAAGGTGGTCTACTAGTAGAGTAACCCTCACTTATGATATTGTTGTCTATATGACCCATAAGATCTTTACTTCTAGGTGATTAAACTTCAAATGAGAAGACCTGCTCTGATACCAATTGAAAAACCTAAGAGGGGGGGTGAATTAGATTTTTACTCGATTTTTCAACCTAATTCAATAAAACACCTCTTTGACAACAAATATCAAACACTTTGTGTGCTAGTTATGTGAGAAATAATGTGTTCAAATAAAATGTAGAAATTAGAGCAATGAACACAATGATTTATAGTGGTTCGATTTATCAAACAAAACCTAATCCACTACTTTGAGTTACCTACTCAAGGATTTACCAAATCCCTTCACTAATAAAATAAATGAGATTACAAAAGAGATTCACCCAATTCACCTTAGGGTTTTACAAATAACCTCTCAACCAATCAAGGCTCACTCAACCCTTGAGTTTTACAACACAACCTTGATTATACAATAATCCCACCACTCTCCTCAGTGAATCCTAACAATACAATTCAATTCAAGGTTCACCCAAAGGTTTTACAAACAAACCTTGAATACAAAACAACCTACACAATGCTCACCCTAACATTTAGGGTTTTATGCTACTTGCAACCTTGATACAATTACAATCAATAATAAGAGATATAGAGTTTGATAGATATCACCTTAATGTGAAGATATATCAATTTGAATCACAATCACCTCTTTGAGTAATGGCTTGTCAAGATTGCTCAAAATTCACCTTTGAATGTAAAAACCCTTCTTGAACAATTTTAACAAGATTGATGTTTAGAAAGGGTTTTGGAATGTTTCTAAGATGTTATAGGATCAAGATATACAATGTTTTTGCTCAAAAATCTTCTTGGAAAGAATTCCAAAGGTTTTGGTATTTAAAGGTTTGTTCCCAACGGTAACAACCCTTAATGCTGTTGGAAACCCACTCAGGAAGTGCGGTCGACCGCATATCAGACTGGTCATCCGCACCATCATCCGCAAGCTCACTGGACAACCTTCGGATGATGATTTTTCATCGTGCGGTCGTCCTCACTTCACCTGCGGTCGACGTCATGGTCGTCCACAAGTTGACAGATGAACAAATTTGACAGCATATGCATCCACAAGATAAACTAACTTGTGGACGATACCTGGGCCACTTTAGGTCGACTGAAACATGTTCATTTGTGTATCAACAATACTCTAAAACACAAATGAGGATTTCAATCAACCATATAAGTTATGGTATCAATCCAACAAGAGTTTATGAACTATTTAAGTTTTTGAAATCAGGATGCATGGTTTTCAAAATACCAAAACATATTTTAACATATTAAAAACATTTTGAAATAACGTTTTAAGTTTATAGAGCAACCTTTAGAAATCATCTCTCAATTAGAGGTAGAACTAGAGATATCAAAATATGTAAGTCTAAAACTATACCTCTAGTTCCTATCTAATCCAATAAAAGCTTGTCTTCAAATCTTGATAGTCTTGACATGTATACTTACTTGAAGACTTGAAATCTTGTTCTTGCATGGATTAAATCATGAATCCAAAAACTCTATCACTTGTACAAATAAGACATTAGTCCTCATCAATGTTTGTCATTAATCAAAATTAAGATATTAAAAGTTTTAGGGCTTTCAATGAGGATTAGTCATGATCAGTTTTAGAGGGTTTTTTTTTAGTATTACTTGATAACTTTTATAAAGGGCATAACCACAATAAAATAATATATTGAGAACATTTCTAAAATATATTTTTCTTCTTCTCTTAGAATTTTTTTATTAGAGATATGTGATCCACATTATTTGATTAATTTAATTAGTAATCATATCCCTATAATAAATTGATGAAATCTTAAATTGATTAATTATGTCAATGAGGTTGTAACGCAATGGTTAGTGCACATCACACAAGACCTAGGGATCTTGACTTCGACAACCCCGCTCCAATGTAATAAAAATAATATTGATTATTCTCTCTATCCCCTTTTATAAGTTGTAACAATCAAACTCATTTGCCCCTAAATATAAGACGTTTTGCTATCTTTTCTAGTATTTTATCTATTATTGATTACTTTATCTCTACTTATTTTCTCTTTATTCCAAGTACAATAAAATCCCTCAAATAGATAAAACAAATACTCCTAGTTTCAAGTAGGATAAATATAAGTACAATACGAAGTAAAATGATTAGTTTTTTTAAGAACAAGCCAAGAAGATATATTATACAAGAGCAAAATAATGCCAAGCAGCAAGGCCAACAACCAAGCCGAAACAAAAACAGCCCCATGGCATCCTAAAATTAATAACAATGCAAGTTACAAAACAAACACGCTTACCCCATAGTAGAAGAAAGCTTCCTCAAACTTGGCAATTGACAGCCCACCACTAAATGAAGAAAAGATATCTTACCAAACACAAAAAACAAAGAAATTGTCTACCACTAAACTAGAAGAAGATGAACTCAAAAGACTTCTTGCAATTCGAGAGTGATAGAAACCCCATATTTAGCCAAAACATCTGCCTCTTTATTGCCCTCTCTAGAAATTTTCACTAAGATCCAATCACAAACTGTAGCCTTCAAGTGTCAAATTTGCAAGATAAATTTCATAAGCCTCTAAGGGACTTCATCTAGGCAACAAACCCATTTCAAAGTATTTGCGGAATCAGTTTCAATAATCAACCTCATGAAACCCAACCACCTTGAAGCTGCAAATATTAAAATAAAAAGAAACTCATCGTATGGCAAGCAATTCAGCTTGGTCCGACTCAACTGACCCAATAGATTCTAAAAATCTAGGCAAAGTCTACAATATTTTTTTCTTCTTCTCTTAGACTTAGTGTACCTCACCTAATAACTATAGATCTTGAGCTCATCATGCCCTGCCCCCATGTAATAAAAAAAATTGATTGCTCCCTTCGTCCTCTTTTATAAGATGTAACAACCAAACTCACTTGTCCTTAAATATAAGATGTTTTAATATTTTTATGGTATTTTATCTATATTGACTATTTTACTCTACTTATTTTATCCTTGTTTGAAGTACAATAAATACTCCTTGGATGAGAGAAAACAAATATTATTTGTTCCAAGTACAATAAATATGGGTACAATATGAAGTAAAATAATTCTTTGGTTTGTGTGAAATTGCTTATAACATCTTATAAAAGGTGACAAATGGAGTATTTATTAAATCTCTCTATAAAGTATTTGGTCATATTCTAATTAATTGATTATTCAATCTCTCAATATGTGCTAGAACCGAAATCATAAGCGGCCTCTAGCAAGACATTATGCGTACCCGATATATAAGTGAAAACAATTAGTCCAATATTTAGTCCTCGAAGATCATGAAATGGATGATAAAGTATAAGACATAAATTGAGTCATCCTTATTTAGCTTTAGCATTCATTTCTTGGTCTCTAAGTTAGTTATCGAAAAAAATAATATCTGTAATTAACTTTCCATTTATATATTTAAGCAAGATAATACATTTCCATTGTTTAACAAGACAATGCAACAAGATGTGTTGCAATAATGTTAACGATCGACTGCCTAATCGAAAGAGCATTTGGGCGAGGAAGAATTCAGTAATCAGAAGTCATCAACATGTCTCAAATTAGTCACAATGGAGGAGAGGCAGCCATAATGTTGAGAGACGAAATCACATTCCTAGGTACTAATATTGGAAATCTCGTATATTCTCAATCTATGTTCGTAATATTCATCCACTTAGTTCAATAAATTCTATTTGGAAGTGTTTCTCTAAGTTTGGACCCATTGTGGACATCTTTATTCCAAAATATTTTGGGACCCAAAAGTCTCATAGCAAATGTCTATTTGTAAGATTCAGAAATGAGCATGAGGCTCATCGAGCAGTGTATGAGCTTGCTAATACTATTATTGATGGTAATGGTGTTCTTGTTAGGGTGGCTAGGGCTCCTAATACTACAAGTAACTCAATAGCATGTCAAAAACTTGTGGATAAGTCTATTGTTGTTAGATCCTTTAAGGATGTTTTGCTTCAAAGTGGTAAATGTGGTACGCCTTCTGTTGGTGATAGTAAGGTCAACTTTCAGATTCCTACATTAAACGAGTGTCACACCTACTCTTCATTGGATTTGGTGGGGTGTGGAGACAACATAAAAGCATCCAAAATGGAGCTCACAGTTGACTTTCTGAAGGACACCTTAGATTGGTTGCAAATGAGCGCCATTGGAAGACTTCATTGTCTTGTTATTTCAGTCTATCCAAAAAAATATTTCATATGACAGGATTGCAGTGGTCCTTAGACCTTTATGTGAGGATAAGATTCTGCTCACTTTTTCCTCCAAAGATGATTTGTTTCATGTATTGACGGATTTCATAGATCTCTTCAATATTTGGTTTCAAGACATTTCCCCATGGATAGAATCTGGGTGTGATAGAAGATCACAAGTTTGGGTGAAGCTAAAAGAGGTTCATCTCCTTATCTGGCATGAAATGTTTTTCAACAAGATTGGAGAATTATGGGGTCATGTAGTTTCAATAGCAAAGGTCGCCAACTCTTAAAACATATTGTCTGTAGCATGGTTAAAAATAGAGGTGGATACTATAACCAATATTCCTTTAGCTTTCATGTGGAAAATCAATGGTATTTCAGTTAAAATTATAATTTTCATTGTCAAGGAAAATTTGGTTCCATTGATCTTTGTGCAAGACAATATAAACAATTCATCGTTATCCATGATGAATGAAGATTCTAGAAAAATGAACAGTGACAATGGCAGCCCTCCGATAGCACAAAGCAGAGGACAACTTCTCCTCAATGGCATGCTTGAGGAATCCAGCGACAAGAATGGGTCATTGGAAGTCCCCAGGGGCATAGAACAACTGCCCCCACGACTCAACTTGGGTCATGAAAAAAAAAATGGGTCATTGGATGCAACAGTTGAAAACACGAAAAACAATCCTACTATCCTCGATTCGTGTGATGAGAATGGTCATGATGTCAATTTTAAAATAAAGGATTCAAATTCTTTGACTATTACTAGTGGTGGGGTAGATAGGGTAGCTAAATATATTGATATTAGTTTGGAAAAAGACAGTAGTATCATGCTGCCCACTAATATTGATTGAGTTCCAAGAATACAAGCCATGCCATTGTTTTTCATTTGAATGATTCAAATGATTTTTTTATTATAAGTGGTGGGCATGTAGAGGTATCCAATAAGTTTGATCAACAATTTCTTAAGGATATTGGCATTGTGTGTGAGGGAGAGTAGAATTTGATTGGTTGTCCAATCAGTTTGGCCAATATGGAGTTGGCTTCTAAAGATAAGAATGATGTTGGGCTAACTAAAGATATTAGCCTTAATTGAGATCGTGGGTTGGTCCTATTAAATTCCAGGATTAATTCTCAAGTGAATACTTAGGCTAGAGTTAAAACAAGATGGCGTAGAAGCTCTAAGGGTAGATCTGGAGCTCTATGAGGGAAATTTTTTCCCATAAAAAGAAATACGAAATAAAAGAGAACTATGACCGATGCTTTAGGCATTTTGGGGGGGGGGGCAAAAGAAATATTGGGGTTGAACCTTCCATCTATGACTCTGATATTGATCATAGGAACAGTTTGTTGCATCAGGAAGCAAAGGCCACAAGAAAAAAAAGGGAAAACTAAAAGAAAATATGGAAGGAGAAACAAAATGGAAATTGAAAATTAATTACTTTACTATGCGGCATTAGCCAAATACCACTGGAGAAACCAGAAAGGCAGAGAAGGAAAGCAAGAAATACCAGGATCTTAGCCATTGTTATAACTCATAAAAGAGATGAAAATTAAGGATTTTTTTAATATGATCAACAGATGATCTTGCTTATTTATAGTGTTTCTTTTGCATGGTTTTCTGGGATCCTTTTTTATAAATTATTCAACCATTGAAAAAATATGCAAAAGAGATAGCTTTTTTATAAGGGAAATTATGTTAATGTTGATTATCTTGTGGAAAAGAACATTCAAGGGTCGAAGCTTTTTTGACTTCTCAACTACAAGAATTATGACAAGTAAGCAACCACCATATGCACAATTTATTTTAAGCAAATTGTATGAATGCTGAATAGATAGTGCCCAATCTACTGTAGTAGGGAAATCATGAAGTCAAATCTATTGTGGATTTGTATTTTGGAAATTTCGGTAGGTTACTTTAGAAGTAAATTTGTTTTAAAAGATTAATGTTCACTCAATCCCTATATAGGATTTTCATAATCTTTTCGATCTACCAATGATCACCTAAAAGTTTAAAGAATTAATTATTCCTTCAATCCTTTCTATGTCCTCTGAAAACTTATTGTTTATCCTTAATTATAAGTAGTTTTAGGACTTTTCAAATATATTTTACCATTTATTCTAATGTTATCTTTATTTATCATTATTTCTCCTCTTATATTCTTTTTTATTTTAAAAAAGAAACTTTATTTTTTCCTCATCTTTTTCCTCTCTATTTTTTATTCTTAATACAAAAGCTTTCTTCTCGCTTTCTTATTTTTAAGAAATAAATAAATAAGTGCATCATATGAACTAAAATACTTCAATAATGTGTGAAAAGTCTTCTAACTAGTTATAAAAAGGGACCAAGATAGTATAGTATTAAAAACAAGTATTCAAAGTATGCCTTCATAGATATTTTGAATTTGAAGAACAAGTAGAAGGACACAATTTAATCGAGAAACTAGATAAATAAAACTAATAAACTACTAAGCTAAATAAAGATTGCAACTTTCATAGTTGTATGATAGAGTAACACGGTTTAGGATCTTTTAATAATAATTGTTTTACTAACTTTCTAATGATATCTTAAATCATGAAGGCAAAAAGCTCATGCACTGTTTGCAAGAAAGGAAAATCAATCCTCGTTCATGATGAACCTCTTAAAAAAACACATAACATATTACGCAACGGAAAACTAAATTAAAAATCATTCCTTCAGCCATAATTGATCAAGTACAATAATTACCTCTTTGTTTAAGCTTCATGGTCATCACAGACAAATATATATAGGTAGGTTAAGGATCCTCAAAAACAATTACTAAATTAGTACGAAATAGGATTTCCTTCCATCAAGGAATTAGACATCTAATTGGATTGCAAAACCAATTAAGATTTGACTACCTAATAGGGAGATATTTAGGAATTGACTAACTCACAAAGCCAATTAGAATTCTATCAAATCTTTAATTGAAATATTTTAGAATGAATTAAGATTTGATCAAATATCTAATTAGATATTTTCAATATTTGAATTAATCAAATAATGCGGATCGTATTAAGTTTCCAAAAGAGACAATTCTAACATAACCTTTTATGATCATTAAATTTGTACTTAAAGACATAGTCAAAGAGGTGCTTCCCAATTGCTACAAAGAACTTGTGTGGGTGTATACAACTTCATATAACTAAATAGCAATCTCCTTCAATTGCATCTTCAAGCCTAATGCAATTGCATCTTAAAGCTTAATGTACTGGCCCCATTATCCCACTTTGGTATGTGAAAAATCTGAAGAGGACCACGAAAACACTTGTCCAGAAAAAATTAGGGTTCAGAAAAAAAAGTCCCTATCCATGGGTACCCATCTGCATTCGATCGTCAATAGAACAAGTTTTATTTGGTTAAAGTGGGATGGAGTAAGATGTGAGTATTGAAAAACAGTGGCAGATATGAATACAAATATAGGCTTTGTACCTGCAAGTATTCACTTTATATCAGCATATGTATATAACATAATTATACCCGCATATGTATATAACATAATTATAGCCGTTTTATACATAATTATTATACAAATTATTTATTAATAATAAGAGTATAATTGTAAAAATACGTACTAAAATTAAAAATTGAATAATTGAAATAAGCAATTGAAATTAAACAAATAGAGCATTAAGCTCACAGATTTCGTTCCTAATTTTTTTTTGTGAGATAAATCAAATGATTTCGTTTCAGAGAAAGGCTAACGGAAGCATTTTGGTCGAGTAATAAAAGGTATTTTAGTAAAATCACTATTTCCCCAATTCCAACTTATTTGTACTAAGCACTCTAGGCAAAAATCGATCTCTTCTTCGCAAAAACAAGCATCCGACAACGTCGGCTGGAGGCCTCTGTCCATGGACAACATCAAACTGATTTGCTTATATGTGGATAATAAAAGAGTAGAACTTGGAGGTCATCTCCATCTCATCTCATCTAAGTACTTTTTCTGCTATAGTTTTCGTCCAATTTTATTTAGTTGCTGAACGGCAGAAAATTGTAGCTCAATGCTCAACTCACTATGACTATGAACATAATTAATGCTCTTTTTCTTCAAAGCAGACAAAACAAAAACTTCTTTTTATATGCAAAATCCCTTGTTTGAAATCTATCTCTTGTCTGACGAAAAAGGACTTCAAATTTTAGAAATAAATATTCAGTGGCTCAATGACTGTTATCTGGTCAGCATTCATTGCATAGATGATAAATATGTAAGCTAATTATTTCCTAAATTTTAGCTTCCTGCTTCAATCATCATCATCATTCTGGAACTTACCTCCAAAAGGCAAAAAGTAAGAGGAAAATATAGTGCTTTACTTCAGCACAGAGAGTAAACTTACTTTTGTATGCGCTTCTGTTGGAATTCTATTGATTTTCTTCACTGCTTTTTTTATCATTTTGTCTATTTGAATCAACATTTTATGCCTTGGCTGCACGTTTTATTGTCTCCTTTGTTTTTGTATGCCCTTGCTTCTTGTTTTGCAAATTGGTTGTCCTGATTTCACTTGATAAGATGTTTTAAGGAAATTTGGAAAATTTGTAATATTACATAATAAAGCTGGGAATGATGGTCATAAGTTAGGTTTTTTTTTATAAATAACTAAAGGTAGATAAGCAGAGGTATGTTATTCACAGGGTAAAAGTTTTCATTTTGGGGATTTCTATGCCATTCTAGAACAGACTGAACAACGTGGAAATTCTGCTTGAAACATGATAAAGCAAAGAAAATTATTTATTGTGTGCTACATGTGGTGAGAATAGCTGAATAGGGACAAGTCTGCTTTGGTTCTCTTATGTAATCTCATGGCATTTTATGCCTATTTATATATTTCTACATTTCTAAGAAAAGGAATTGTTTTCTTCATAAAATGCCTCTATTTATTGTTTAAATATTTTTTAAAAAAATTCTTTTTACTTTCTCTTGAACTATTACTCCATCTCTCAAGAGAGAATTTTGGAATAACACAAAAGTCATTTAGCGACTCATATTTTGGAATGGAGACAGTATGAATTTAGGCAGTGTTTCCAATATAGAATTTGATAGAATTTAAAATTCCACAACATTCCATAACATTCCATGGATCCTCAATTTAGAATTTTATAAAATCTATCAATATTCAAGTTCTTCAATATGGATTTGAATTGATTATAAGATTTCAATGTCCTCAAAAATTTATGGATTTTAATAGAATTTTTTTATGAATGAAATTTAAAGGAATTTGAAGTAAAAAATATGAAGATAATTTTTCAACAAATCCGACCATGAACTCTCGAAATTTCATATAATTCCTCTCTTTATTGCCAATAAAAAAATAAAAAAAACAAATAACAGCCCTACCTTTCTCAACTTGGAAGAGATGTTGCCCTAGTCTCATCTCCCTCCTTTCACGACAATCATTTTCTACACATATATTGCTCCGTCTATATGCTATTATTACTATTATAAAACACTAATAAAAATTCACCAAATTTCATCAAAATTTGTGAAATAGAATTCCTTGTAATCCATCTATTCCAAGAGATAGGATGAACTATACTATATCTAACTTATGAATCTGGTTTGATGTTGAAAAATTTGTCTAACTAATTTTTTCTTGCTTCCTCTTCATATTTGGTTTGGAGTAGTCTTCAAAACTTGATATATATCTCCATTAAGTTTCCTTGAAGACTTGAACCATTCATAATTACATGGATTGGAGTATATCTCTGTTAAATTGCTTTGAAGACTTCAATCATTTATGATCATATGGATTATATTAGAATCCAAAAATCTATCACAATCACAAGTAAATCATTAAAATTGATGAATGTTTGTCATTAATCAAAATGTAAGTTAATTAAAAGTAATAAGGCTTTCAAAAAGCAAGGTAATGTAATAATAAACGTAGTTACAACCAAGTTATAAGACAAGAAATTCTCCATACACCAAGTTGAATGCTAAAATAGTATTTTAAAGTGATAAAAAAATTGGTTTTGAAGATAGATTTTTTTTTAACTTAATATAATATTTTTATTTTTAAAAGTGTGAATAAGTAAAAATTGTTTCAAAAGACATATATGGCTTTTCTAAAATAGTTCTTTTACTTTTTGAAAAATTTTAACTAAAAAAAAATTGAAAAAGTAATCCAATCAAACATGGTTGAAAACAACGTTCTAGGTTAGAAAGAGTTAAATGCCAGTGACCGAGAACAAGGCCATAATTGTGATAACTGGGGAAGATGCAAAGGCATTGAATTACTGGCTATGTTAGGAAGATTAAACAAGCAAACTTCTATGGAAATGAAATATTATGGTCATGCTTTTATAATTTACGTTGAACTCAACAACTCAACATGTACTAAATAATTTGGTTAAGTTCAATATTACTGGCCAAGTCACTTGAATTGAAAATTTATTTTTTATTGAAATGACGTTAAACAACTTATCGAATAGGGTCGGGTTGTACTTATTTTAAGTCCGTAATAATTCAAACAAATCCAACCCTGCCAAATTTTTTCCCTTGGTCTGAACGAGTTGGGATGCAAACCTGGTTTTAAGTTTGAGTCACCATGGATTCCAAGAAGTAAAGATGCAAAAAATTGGACCAAGAAGCCAGCTTAGTGATAAGATTCTCTATGTACTCCTAAAAAAAAAGATTCCCATGTACTAAAAAGAAAAAAGGATTCCCCATATACAAAAAAGAAAAAGATTCTCATGTACTCCTAAGAAAAAGGATTCACCATGTGCTTCTCAAAAAAAAAATGCCAAGAATTGTGGTATGAAGACTTGTTACAATCGTAGAGAACGAAAGCACGAAAAAGCAAAGATAATTGGCAAAGAAGAAACTAGGAAAAAATGAAGAAAGAAAAGGAGAAAAAGCTAAGATTATTGGCAGAAGAAACCATCAAAGGTTGAACCTCATTAGGATGTACTCTCTCACGAATGAAGGAACTAACCATCAATCTTCACATGTCATGTTGCAGATGGATAACGAGATTCATAGCTATGTATACAGCCGCTTGATTATCACGTTGTACCTTGGTTGTCCCAAATGGAACGACACCTTGTTATTGCAACAAGAAATAACCACTGCCTGCTTTCCAATTTTTTTCATAGTTCTGTGTACAATCGCTTGATTATCACATTGTTACTTGGTTGCTCCACACATGAAACAACACCTTGTTCTTCCAACAAGAAGTGAATTCACAAAATTACTATATTCATTCTCAACCGAGGATTGCACAACAACTGCTCATTTTCCACCTTCTCATAGCTATGTGTACAGCCGCTTCATTATCACATTGTACCTTGGTTGCTCCACATGGAACTGAACGAGGTCCTGTTCTTGGTGCAAGAAGTGAGTCAATCGAGTATTGCGCAACCACGCAAAACGTTTTGAAAACTTTTCCATAAGATTGGTGGCTTGCCAAGAATTTAAAACTAAATTCATCATTCTCCATAATATCTCAAAATATTATGGACATGAAATTTTACTCTCTAAATTTTTATCACATTAAAACTTTAAATATTCTCATAACCTCACATATGGTCTCGTATATTCATAAAAATAATGCTCGTTTTGGTCCGTAATTAAATGTCCACACTTGATTTAGTTTAAAAATTAAGAAAAGTTTTGACTTCAAGGATGTTACCTCTCTGTCTTTATTATTAATTAAGTTAGTAGTTGTGACCATTAATTAGAAAATGTAAATTCATTAAATTAAGGAGGTTGTTTGTGGAGCATTAGATGAAAGATATGTTTATTTGAAAAAATGTACATTCATTTTTTGACATTCAAAAATAAAAATGTGAACATATAATTCAAAATGAAAATGGTATTTTTTCCATTACTTTTTAATTGAATATACAACTTTAAATAATTTATTAATTATATATTTTATATTTTATATTATTATCAATCACGTGGGATAACAAAGTTCATTTAATTTAAAACTATGAGCCAATTTGGCCCCAAAGTTCACATAGGGCTGAGCTTAGCATTAGAATCTTAGAAGGAATCAAGCTTTGAGCTGGTTTTTCCCCGTCCGATTTTGATTTCTGGCCTGGTTTGGCCGTGTTGGTCGAATTGCCAACTGTTGACACATCGAGATTCACGATTCATTAATAGGTCCTCTATAAATAGGAATTCCATGGATGATTATTGCTTAAAATTTAAAAGAAAAAATATTGATTCCTACGTACCCAAGAAGATGGCATCTGTAGACGTTATTCGTCATCGACCAAACTTCCCAGAAAACATATGGAGTGATTGTTTTAACGAATTTTCTCTCGATAAGGAGGTTAGATTTCTTACTTAATTATTGGTGTGTCAAACATGGATCTTGATTAATGGAAGATAATGACAGAAACCAAAAAATTCATATGTTCCTGTAGGTATATCATTCGTACGCCAAGGAAATCGAAAAGTTGAAGGAAGAAGTCAGGATGATGATCTTGGCTGCCGAGAGCAATAATATAGTTGAGAAAATTACTTTGATAGACATTGTTGAACGACTCGGCCTGTCATATCACTTTGAAGAAGAAATTGAACAGCAACTAGAACTGATGTTCAATCTGAATACAACATTTGAAGACTATGATTTATGCAAAACGGCACTTTTATTTCGAATTTTCAGGCAACATGGATACAAAATCTCTTGTGGTAAGTAAATACCCGGTTATGATCTACAAAACTCAAGTCTTTAGATGAGGTGAAAATTTAAACGTATCTCACATTAATTTTCGTATTCACTCATGTTTAATTCTCAAGATTCTTGAACTTGATTTTTGACTGAGGTACTAGGTAGTTTTGATAAATTTGTGGACGAAAATGGTAAATTCAAGGAAACATTAAGCTCTGACATAAAGGGCATGCTGAGCCTATTTGAAGCTGCTCAAGTGAGGACACAAGAAGATGCCATTCTCGAAGAAGCCCTTGCATTCACAAAAGCCAATCTCAAGGAAAAAGTTCAGCACTGCTCGAGTAGTTCACTCATGAAACAAGTGACTCGTGCCCTCTATCAATCGCTGCACAGAGGAGTTCCAAGACTAGAGGCTCGTCATTACATCACTATTTACGAGGAAGATGAATCTAGGAACGAACTTCTTCTAAGCCTGGCTAAAAAAGATTACAATTTGTTGCAGATGTTGCACAAGGAAGAACTTTCTGAATTGTTAAGGTAGAAATTCATAAATTTCATATTTAGTCCTTGATAAATTCCATATCAAGAACTAAATATAGAATTTATACCGTGGTAAAAGTTAAAATCTGCTTTGAAACATATCCAACCTAATATTTATTTTCTTTCCAGGTGGTGGAAGGAATTGAACATTTCAAAACTTCCTTACATAAGAGACAGAATGGTTGAATGCTATTTCTGGAGTTTAACAGTGTATTTTGAACCTCAGTTCTCCTTCAGTAGGATCATATTTACTAAGATCACAGTTGCAGCTTCAGTATTAGATGATACAATTGATGCCTATGCCACCGTTGATGAAATTCCAATTCTCTCTGATGCAATTCAAAGGTTTGTCATTCCGTGAGATAACTTATAAATCCTAAATAATATATTTAGGTTTAGAAGGAAATTCCCTGTCTCATAATTTGTCATTGTTTGATTCAGAGTGAAATTTTGTGCAAAAATTGAGATTATAACATAATAGAAGAAGCATGAACTTATGTTAAATCTCAAAACAGAAAAGTAGAATATGATGGGGTCATAAGATTTTTTTAATCCTCGTTTGATTTAGTTTAATATTTTTTTTTTGTATGTGAGAATAAATTATGAAACCTTGTTGGAATAAGTAACTCATACAAAATGGAACTGTACATGCTGGCTTTATTAATCTTTGAAGATCTATTTGCACTTCCTGTTTCCAGATGGGACGAGATGGAAGCCCAAGGGCTCACAGGCTACATCAAGGCATGCTTTTTGGATCTTCTGAAAATATACCGAGAAGTTGATGAGAGCCTTAGGAAAGAAGGATCTTCCTTAGGTGTCCATCATCTGAAAGAAGCAGTGAGACACATTTGCATTTTGTCTATAATTTTCGCTATTTAAAGGAAATAGTAAATCTATGTGATCTAATTAATCTGTGACAAATTATTTTTCCTATATCAGTTCAAACAATATGCAAAATGTTCCAGCATTGAGGCGATGTGGTTTATGAAAGGAGAGCTCCCAACATTTTCTGAGTACTTGAGCAACGGATCGATCACAAGTGGATACTATCTCATCTCAGTAGCATCCTTCCTGGGAATGAAATCTGCCACAAAGGAAGTGTTTGATTGGGTAGAAACTACTCCAAAAATCGTCCTAAAATCAATGGCAATGAGTCGATTGGCTAATGATGTAGCTTCTCACAGAGTATGCACATATGTTCCTTTTCTAAGTAAATAACTGAGTTATTGTTGGTTTAGTTACTAACATTATCACTACATATCTTCATGTTCGGTTCACCCTTTTGCAGTTCATTTTTTAATCAAAACTCTCTCACCATACTGAATATTAACATATGATAAGCTAACACGCCCCCAAATCCAAAGCCAGTTCTCTACTAACGAGGCTGGCGCCTCAGGCCCGAGTATTTTAGGAATTTTAGGTGTCCAGTGTTAGGAGTTATACCAAGTTCAAGTCAATTAAATTATTTTTTTAAAAAAAAACAATTAGGGCCCAAACATTATTAGTGTTCATTTTTAGAGCTTTGTTTTTGTAGTTGCTTGAAATACTAATATTTTTTTATTGCACTCATGCTGTAAACAAGAGGAAAAGAAAAGGCGTGTGGTGTTCAAATAAATTTTTGATAAGATAAAAAATATTGGAAAGGGCTTTATTTTTTATTTTTCTTTTGTTTGATTTCAAATTTATTATTCAATATATTGTGGTGTATTGCACTTTATATATTTGTTTGCAAAAATATGAAGACTTATTTTTTTAAGCTCGTGTAAGACTCTATCGACCATAGAACCAGCCTTGCTAAAATTCTAGATGGAACATTTCCCCTACAAATGTTTAGGGGCTTTCTAACGTTTTGATTTCAATATTTGCAAGTGAAGATTGAGAAGCAGAGGGCCAATGCAACCGGCATCGACTGCTACATGAAGAATTACAAAGTATCGGAGCAAGAGGCAATGGAGAAGTTCGAAGAGATGGTTGAAGATTCATGGAAGGAAATTAACATGGAGATGTTAATAAGGCCAATGGCCATCCCAAGGGAAATTCTCGTGAGAGTTCTAAGCCTCACTCACTCAATTGATGTTATTTACAAGAACCGAGAAGATGGTTACACAGAACCACAAAAGGCCATCGCACCCCATATCATTGCCGTGCTTTTGGATCCCGTTGTCCTTTGATATTGGGTATCTATGGACTGGGTGGTTTTAAAATTCGTGTGATTTCTTTTGTGTGTACTCTTTCTTGTATGTTGCTTAGATTGGACATGTTATAAAAAGATCCTATGTACTTTAAAAATTGAGAAACCATAGATGTGAAGTCCTACTATCACAACACAACAGTCTTTAATACCAAATTTTCTCATCACAAACTACACGTTGCAGCAAAAGGTGAAAATTTAGATTCATTCTTGCATGCACCCATTGTCTGGACCGCCCTCCAAAATAAAAGATATTGGGTTCATCATTAGTCCAGTTTATTCACAGACTACCACGAACAAGATCGCAGACTGAATATCAGAAACTTCCAGTTTATTCTCACCCATACTAATACCACGAACAAAATCACAGACTGAAGCTTTCTCCAATAAACTGCTAAGTACTTAAAAAAGAAAAATGCAGCATTAGTCGGCAATCGGTCTTTGATTATCAACTAATTATAGATGAAAATTGGACGAACATACAAACAAAATTAAAAATGTTTTAATTAATTTCCATCGGAAATCCATTGCTAAATTGTGACGAATTACCTATGGATGCTTTTAATTTTTTTCTTAACTAATATATATTACATTTTAAATTTCAATTGGATATGCGTGGAAAATCTACCAGTTAATTATCAACTAACATATGTTACGGTTTAGTCGGAAAGTGGTCAAAAAATAGCGACTGATTTTAGATGTACTTTCCGTCGGTATTCTGTCTAAAATTATCTCAAATTTCAGAAGTAAATATACGTTGACAAATTGGGTTGAAAAAACATGATTTTCCTATAGTGATATAGAAAACGAGTTCCTATGTTTAAATTCCTAAAACAAGACATCTTAAAACTCCAATCGCACAACGTGACAACCAATCTTCATTCTCTTCCGGTAAAACAAACTTATGTTCCTTTACCCTTTGTATTTGGAATCCTTTTTCGTCAAAAACTGATTCAATGGGATTCTCTACAGCACCTTCCTTTCAAGTACCTCCCACAAAAACTTCCTTGAAAGATGTGGTACTCTCTTTAGGTGCCCATCTAGTTTTCACAGTACCTAAAGAACTCTTATAGTCTGAAGTAGTAATTTTCCTATTATAAATCTCCCATGGTCTTCGAACAGAAATAACGTTGCCTCCGCCTTGCAACGAAATCTGACAAAAGCATATATGAATGTATTATTTGCAACAGCATGATGAAAATTACTTAGAATATAAATATCCACTACAGTTCCAAATGAAGTAAACACCTTCCATAAAGCACTCAACAAAGTTACAGGATGCACATTCCCAACAAAGACCGAGAATAACTTCTTCCACTCAGCAAAAAAGAACACCATATCACATTATTCAATCCGTTTAAAGAACTACTTCAATAACGTTTTTATTTTTTAAGCAATGGTTACTTCAATAACTTAAAGAACACCATATCACATTATTCAATCCGTTTAATAATGTCCACGCGAATTCATTAAACAAAAGAAAAATTCTTGAACCGAATTTCTCATTAAAAGGCACCAAATGTAGAGAATAGCAATGTCAAGCCTTCTGAGTTTCTGAAGGCATAGCTAAATAATATTGTTCTAAGAGTCATCAAATACATTGAAATGTGTCTTCGCATCGTGCTGTCTCCTTCAAGGATAAATGCATGATGAAGAAGCTGCAGTAACATAAAATCAGAACAATCAAATAAACCATGTGATTTAAAATATAAAAAAGAAAAGCCAAAAGAAAAATTGTGTAGGTAAGTGAGATAGAGGAAGAAATTATAAAGGGAATTACATGGATCTGTAAGAACAATTTGGCCAATTTCAAGGTTGCAAAATCCGGTAGATATGTAGTAGATATCAAGGGCATAAGAGGTGTGAAGTATTAGGGTATTAGGTTCATAGCATTGTCCACCAGGGTTTATGGCGGTACAGTCATATAGCCCACATACATAATCTAAAAATCCTTGCATCTTATCGGCTAGTGCAAATGCTTGTGAAATACACCATGTTCTTCTTGTCTGCATCAAAGAATAAATAAATAAATCAATGAGAAATCTCCACCTTTGTGTTTTTTCTTTTTATTCTTCGTTGATTCAATACAAAAAGGTTTGAGAAATTTATTAATTTAGCAAGTAAATTTCCATGTCTTCCACACATAAGAACCAAAAGAAAAAAGCTATTTGGCAATAAAACTTCAGAATACTATGATCATATCAAGTACTAGCATATTTTCTCTTGCGTTTTGGATGTGTGGTGGAGAATCGTTTGATCATATATTTGCATGCAAATCAAGAGGAAGGCATAAGAATCACAAATATAGGACGATAGCCAAATAAAGAACAAGAAAAAAAAAGGGCCAAGAATTTGTGTTACAAAGACATTTTATTATTC
This sequence comes from Apocynum venetum, assembly GCA_019593545.1. NCBI lineage: Eukaryota > Viridiplantae > Streptophyta > Magnoliopsida > Gentianales > Apocynaceae > Apocynum > Apocynum venetum. The sequence continues at coordinate 73,554 of SRSM01000449.1, forward strand.
TAATGTAAAGAATTTAAGAGAAGAAAAAGGGAAAAGAAGAAAAGAAAAGCACATATAACATATTACCTTCTGGGCAGAAATAGAGCCAGCGGAAAAGCAGAGAAGAAAAACCAAGAAAAACAAGATCTTATTCATTGTTGCGTTATAAAGACTGCTGAAATTGTTCTTACTTATATAGCTTTTTGCTTTCCAAAGAATATTCAAGAAACCTTTTAATTGCCAATATACACGGTTTAATTGATACATTTAGTTAGCCTCTTAACAAATAGTGGTACTCAAGAAATATTCATTCCATAAAATGCCATAGCTCTAAAAATAAAGAAAACTTTTGGTATGGAGCTCTTAAACTGTAACTGGAAACTAAATATATTTTCAATTAAAAATTGAATTAAGAATTTATTTAGTTTCCATGTTGTCTAACAGAAAATCCAAATAATTGTTCTTCTTAATATTGCGATCTTTTTTACAAATTGAGAAGATTAAGATATACATTAACTGCCATTGATTTCCAAACACTCCTATGTATACTTGAGAATTTCTTTAAATGGCTAAGATGATGTCAATACAATTTTGATCCAAGGGCTACAATTCACTAAAAAAATTTTAAAAAACAAATCTAGATATTTGATCAAAGATAATTCTAGAATTTAGGTAAATTAAGTTTATTTCCAAGACGAACATTATATTTCGAACTTAGTCATTATAATTATACTCTCAGCATCAACGGTCAACTAAAAGCACTAAGTTACAGTATATTACAAATAAAATGTAATATCATAAGAGACATTTGTCAAATCGAAAAGATTATTTAAAAGTAACATTCAAAATTTACCATTTTGTATGTTTATGTTTACAATATAACTCATCTAACTTATTTAGTTGTATAACATAACTATTAATGTCTATAGAGATAAATGTTTTTTTATGAAAATAGAGAACGTTTTTAATTTAATAGTAAAATTTAATATCATATAGATCAAATTCACCCTTTTAATCCAGTTTTGAATGTATTAATTTATTTAAATTACAAATTTGTAAAAGCATATTATGAAACTATATTAAGTTGTAATATTTTCAACAAAAAAATAAAAGTTCATCAAAATAATGTTAATGTCTAATGTTTATGTTTCTATGGCATGAAGTTACCATTTTCCTTGAATGTATTACCATAAAAATCAGTAAGTTACCAAAAGAATATTATTAATGGTAATATTCTTGAAATAAATAGTAAAGTCACTTAAGAATATATTCATATTTAGAACTTAACAATTTTACCAATTTTCCTTTTACAATAATATTTTTAATTCTGTGATAGAGAAAGTAGGGATCGAATCCACAGAGATTTGTCAACACTTAAATTAAAACAATTAATCGGAAAATGTTTTGGGGGTTTTTCGTATTTTGAGAATAAGATAATGAAAACAATTAAAATAAATATTTTTGGGATTTTGGAATTTGTAAACAGAATTAAAAAGGAATTTGAAATACAAAATGATATAAAAAGGCGTTAGAAAGGAACTAGTATCAAAATGATAAATACATTATTAAGTAGTTGATTTTAGAATCCCGATCAGCTCAGACAGATTACTATCTTTACAAATTAAATTAATCCCGATCAGCTCAGACAAAATTAATCTCTAATTTAATTAAACACCACTACCAACCAGCATGTATAGGATGCTCAATCAAATTGCATTAAACAAATATGGTATCACCAACATTAAATTGTATATAACAATCAACTTAATTATATACAATTTAAATTATATAATTCCACTACTAATTTAATTCAGTCAATAGCTGCAACTCAATTAAACCAGTAGATGCTACTTGAATCATTAATACAAGATTAATAATCCTAGCTATATAATCACATTTATTAACTAAATTGTCAATCCAATTAATTCACACAATTATATTGATTAAAATAGGAATTATATAAATACTCAATTAATATATATAATATATTAAATAAATACACAAATATATATTTATATAAAGAAAGATTGGATTTATATTAACTAAACAAATTAGGAAGTTCAACCAACCATTTAAATAAATTAAACTAAAAGTACGGAGGCTCGGCCTTCCATAAAAAGGAAAATAAAAGACATAAAAGTAAATTAAACTAATTAGGAGGCTCGGCCTTCCATAATAAAGAAACTAAAAGACATAAAAGTAAATTAAACTAATTAGGTGCCTCGGCCATCTATTTGCAATATTTAAAGTGCAGAAAGCAAAATAAATAAAGACTAGGCGGGTAAACCGACCATAAGTCCAGTTAAATAAATCCAAATAGAAATTAAATACAAAGAAAATTATCTCATAAACCCATTTATTAATAAATTAACACATATCCTTGCTAACAAAAGGAAATTACTCACAAAACATATTTAATAAATATAAGATGGAATTTATAAACATTGGAAAGAAAATTTGAAAGATAAACTCCCCGTAAATATTGAAATTATCCGGACAGAATTTATTTACTAAATATTACAAAAAGCCTTGAAATATTATTCTAAAAATTCTGAAAAATAAACTAAGATGAAGACAATAATTAAAGAAAGAAATTGCAAGAGAAATGGAGAAGATTGGAGCTAAATTGGTCTTGAAATCATAAAAATAAGCTTCCTATTTATAGGCACAAAAATCAGGGGCAAAATGGTCATTTCGTACCCCAAAGTCTTGAAAATTCAGTTGGTGGCCTAATTTCCCCCAAGCATTGCCACGTGTCGCATCCTCATTGGTCCATATTGCGGCTTCTAGAAGGGTCACTTGTCATCTTCTAGTTGCGTCACGTGTCATCTTTTAATTGCGCCACGTCATCGAATGGCATGGATTTTTTTTTTAACTTCTCCAACATTTCTTCTTCTTTTTTTTATCTCCAAAATGAACTAAAATACATTGGAAAACTTACAAACAAAGAAATAGAAGGGAAACGTGAAATATATCCATTAAATAACATAATTAACCGATTTTTAAACAAAATATAGTCATTAAATAACATAAAAATCAGTTAATTTATGAGTACATCATGGATCATTAAAGAGTTGAGAAAAATGTTTTAAGGTATTTGCATGACTTCAAATCAACATACAAATATCATGACTCCTTGGGAGGTGAGTTCGAAAGATCCTCTACACACAACAAGAAAAGGTTATGAAGGAAAAATTGCAATTACACGTGGACTTTGTAAAACTTTAGTGACTTGTTGATTCTTTAAACACTAGAAGAGAAAGAGCAAACGGTACAACTACAAGTTATGGATTACATTTCTTCTACTTGTATAATTATAGAAGTCCTTGAGCTCTCCTCCTGATGTCCCAAATTACGGGTAATGGCAACTACCAAAAGCTGCACCACAACATTAGAGAAGAAATTAAATAATTATACATATTTACTAATATATCGTTTTTGTGTAGGAGCTCAACTTCCCTAAGTTTCTCCTTCCTTTTCTTTTCTTTTTTGGGGTGGGGGGTGGTGTTAGTGAGAGAAAAAGAGAGTGACAATTACTTTTTTTTGTTTTGTTTGGTAAATAAGAGAGTGACAATTACATGGATCAGTAACAGCTGGTGTTCCAATTTCAGAGTTGCAATGCCCATGAGTCCTAAATAAGAGATCAAGTGCATAGGATGCATGATTTCTTAGGGTATTAGGCTGAAAGCATTGTCCTCCAGGCTTTATTGCACCACAGTCTAACCGGGAGCATGCATAGTCTAAAAATCCTTGCAACTTATTATTTGGAGCACTAACTTTTGCCACACACCACATCTGGTTCTGCATCTATGAGATTTAACCATTAGTAAACTTGGATTAATTTATATATCCATGGTTTCATAACACGATATTTTACCAAAAGAATTGCTATAGTAATAGAACATAATTGTTAAATTCCACATTTTTTGACTAAAATGCTCCCAACCCTTTTCCAAAATGCCAAGAATTACTTCTCCACAACCACCAGTTATTATCTTGACAAATTCAAGAAATACTCATACAAAATGTAAAGAAAAATGACAAGAAAAAAAAGGGAAACTAAAAGAAAATATGAAAGGAGAAACAAAATGGAAATTGAAAGTTAATTACTTTACTATGCGGCATTAGCCAAATACCACTAGAGAAACCAGCAAGGCAGAGAAGGAAAGCAAGAAACACCAGGATCTTTCTCATTTTACTCATAAAAGAGATGGAAATTAAGGATTTTTTGAATATGATCAACAGATGATCTTGCTTTTTTATAGTGTTTCTTTTGCATGGTTTTCTGGGATCCTTTTTTATAAATTATTCAACCGTTGAAAAAATATGCAAAAGAGATAGCTTTTTTATAAGGCAAATTATGTTAATTCTGATTATCTTGTGCAAAAGAACATTCAAGGATCGAAGCTTTTTTGACTTCTCAACTACAAGAATTATGACAAGTAAGCAACCACCATATGCACAATTTATTTTAGGCAAATTGTATCAATGCTGAATAGATAGTGCCCAATCTATTGTAGTAGGGAAATCATGAAGTCAAATCTATTGTGGATTTGTATTTTGGAAATTTTGGCAGGTTACTTTAGAAGTAAATTTGTTTTAAAAGATTAATGTTCACTCAATCCCTATATAGGATTTTCATAATCTTTTCGATCTACCAATGATCGCCTAAAAGTTTAAAGAATTAATTATTCCTTCAATCCTTTCTATGTCCTCTGAAAACTTCTTGTTTATCCTTAATTATAAGTAGTTTTAGGACTTTTCAAATATATTTTACCATTTATTCTAATGTTATCTTTATTTATCATTATTTCTCCTCTTATATTTTTTTATTTTAAAAAAGAAACTTTATTTCCTCCTCTATCTTTTTCCTCTCTATTTTTTATTCTTAATACAAAAGCTTTCTTCTCGCTTTCTTATTTTTAAGAAATAAATAAGTGTATCATATAAACTAAAATACTTCAATAATATGTGAAAAGTCTTCTAACTAATTATAAAAAGGGACCGAGGTACTATAGTATTACAAACAAGTATTCAAAGTATGCCTTCATAGATATGTTGAATTTGAAGAACAATTAGAAGGACACAATTTAATTGATAAACTAGATAAATAAAACTAATAAACTACTAAGCTAAATAAAGATTGCAACTTTCATAGTTGTATGATATAGAGTAACGCGGTTTAGGATCTTTTAATAATAATTTTTTTACTAAGTTTCTAACGATATCTCAAATCATGAAGGCAAAAAGCTCATGCACTGTTTGCAAGAAAGGAAAATCAATCCTTGTTCATGATGAACCTTTTGCGATCATTAAATTTGTACTTCAAGACATAGTCAAAGAGGTGCTTCCCTATTGCTACAAAGAACCTTGTGCGGGTGCGTACAGGTTCATATAGCTAAATAGCAACCTCCTTCAATTGCATCTTAAAGCTTAATGTATTGGTCCCGTTATCCCACTTTGGTATGTGAAAAATCTGAATAGGACTATAGAAACAGTTGTCTAGAAAAAATCAGGGTTGGGAAAAAAGTGCCTATCCACGGGTATTCATCCGCATTCGACTGCCAATAGGACCGGTTTTATTTGATTAAAGTGGGATGGAGTAAGATGCGAATATTGAAAAACAGGGTTAAGTATGAATATAAATATAGGCTTTGTACTTGTACTTGTGCTACTCACTTTATATCCATGTATGTATATAATATAATTATACTCACTTCATATATAATTATTTATATAAATTTTTATTAATAATAAGTATATAATTATAAAAATACATATTAAAATTAAAATTAAAATAAAAAAATATAAATAATTAAAATAAAATAAATAGAGCGATAAACTCATATATTTCGTTGGTAAAATTTTTTTGGTGAGATAAATTAAATCATTTCATTTCAGAGGAAGGCTGACGGAAGCATTTTGGTCAAGTAATAAAGGGTATTTTAGTAAAAGCACTATTTCCCCAATTCCCAACTTATCTGTACTATAAGCACTCTAGGCAAAAATCGACCTCTTCTTCGCAAAAACAAGCGTCCGACCACGCCGTTTGGAGGCCTCTATCCATGGACAAGATCAAACTCGTCATCTGTCCGACTCCATGGCATTTGCGGGTCGAGTGCTTGGCTTTATTATCAGCTCATGGGTTTGATTCTTGATAGTAGATGACAAAAGGGCCGGTAAGTTTTTTTTTTTTTTTGGGAACTGTATTATCTAATAAAAATATATGGATTTCATATGTGTTAATCAGTATCCATCGATTCCTATTCCTAATGTTTATTAGCTCAAATGTCAGATAAAGATTAGAACTTGGATGTTTTTTTTAGATGATTACCTCTTTGAATACTAATGCTGATTTGCTTACATGTGGATACATAAAAGAGTAGAACTTGGAGGTCATCTCCCTCATCTCATATAAGTACTTTTTCTGGTATAGTTTTCGTTCAATTTTATTTAGTTGCTGAAGGGCAGAAAATTGTAGCTCAATGCTCAACTCACCATCACTATGAACATAATTAATGCTCTTTTTCTTCACAGACAAAGCAGAAACTTATTTTTATATGCAAAATCCCTTTGTTTGAAATCTATCTCTCGTCTGACAAAAAAAGGACTTCCAATTTTAGAAAAAAATATTCAGTGGCTCAATGACTGTTATCTGGTCAGCATTCATTGCATAGACGATAAATATGTAAGCTAATTATTTCCTAAATTTTAGCTTCCTGCTTTAATCATCATCATCATCATTCTGGAACTTACCTCAAAAAGGCAAAAAGTAAGGGGAAAATAGAGTGCTTTACTTCAGCACGGAGAGTAAAATTACTTTTGTATGCGCTTCTGTTGGAATTCTATTGATTTTCTTCACTGCTTTGTTTATCATTTAGTCTATTCGAACCAACAATTTTATGCCTTGGCTGCACGTTTAATTGTCTCCTTTGTTTTTGTATGCCCTTGCTTCTTGTTTTGCAAGTTGGTTGTCCTGATTTCACTTAATAAGATGTTTTAAGGAAATTTGGAAAATCTGTAATATTACATAATAAAGCTGGGAATGATGGTCATAAGTTAGGTCTTTTTATAAATGACTAAAGGTAGATAAGCAGAGGTATGTTTTTTTTATTGTGCGCTACATGTGCTGAGAATAGCTGAATAGGGACAAGTCTGCTTTGGTTCTCTTATGTAATCTCATGGCATTTTATGCATATTTATATATTTCTACATTTCTAAGAGAAGGAATTGTTTTCTTCATAAAATGACTCTATTTATTGTTTAATTTTTTTTTTTAAATTCGTTTTACTTTCTGTGGAAGTATATTTCTGTCTGGAATCTATTTGTGATACTGACACATATAAGATTCAAAATAATTCTTTCCAAAACAAATTTAAACAAAAACCAATAAACATCCTAAAACAAGAGTAGAAAATTTGATTTTTAAATAAGTTTCTTCTATGTACATATACACACTTTTAGATTATAAATTTGATTAAAATTACATTTACATGTTATACACATTATATTTTATCATATCTTTTTATTTGATGTATTAATTATATTTATCATCATTAATTGAGGTTAAAATATGCACATAAATAGAAATGTTTACTAACTTGATACCAAAATGTTAACATAATAAAAACATTAAGCTAAAGTAGTTAAAATAATCGCAAGAGATTTATGATCAATTATTTCGCAAGATATATATCTACTAAAAGAATCATTTATTTTCACAAAAATAATCGTTGTCTTCACATTATACAAAAAATTCAAATGGATAACGCTCTTGTGCTCCGTTTTGAAATTTCTATATATAATTGAATTTATAATTTTTTCAATTTAATAGAATATAAGTCAAATAAATGAGGATTACAAATTAGGAATATGAACAATATAAAGAGCATAATTACTTTAGTTATCATACTCAGCTGAATTTTTAATTACTTAATGAATTAAAATTTCAATTTATGCAATATTGGTATAAATTATAAAAACTTTTTACAATAGCCATGTTGTCACACACAATTATATATCCATATATAATTGTTGTTTGAGTATATATATATTGACTCCCTAAAACACTGTCTAACTAATAAATTAATAAATCTCGATTACTTATACTAATTACAATTTATGACATTTTCAATTTTAAAGAACATAAGTTAAATAAATGAGGATTTCAAATCAATCATCAAAGATTTTGAAGAGCATAATTACGTTAGTTATGACTTATGATGCTCATTTGAATTCTTTATCATTTGGCGAATTAAAATTTCATATTCTATAACGTCAATTTCAATCTTATGGTATATGTTATAAATATTTTTTATAATAGTCATGTTGTCGCACACAATCATATATACATATTGTATATACCAAATTAATTAATAAACTTTGAAACTTATATTTTTAACTAGGATTTGTTTTTAAATGTTATAAGCCTAAATTAAGGTATTCATAAACTAACTATATAGGAAATAATAAAAAACTACAATTATTTAGATTAGAGGGAAAAACTTAAGAAACAATATTTGTATTGGAGATGGATTAAAGACCGATTTACTACTGAATATTTTCATTTTTCACAATTTTTTTAAAAAAATAAAATGCAACATCTGTCGGCAATCGTTCTTTGATTATCAACTAATTATAGATGGAAATTAGACGAACATGACAAAAAAAATTTAAAATTTTTTAATTAATTTCCATCGGAAATCAATTGCTAAATTGTGACGAATTACCTATGCATGTTTTTAATTTTTTTTCCTAACTAATATATATTACATTTTAAATTTCAGTCGAATATGCGTGGAAAATCTACCAACTAATTATCAGCTAACACGTTTTAGTCGGAAAGTGGTCGAAAAATAGCGACTGATTTTAGACATCCGGTCAAACGTACTTTCCGGTCAAAATTTCCTTTTTCACTTAATTCTTGATGTGGGCATTCATGGCATTTGCGGGTCGAGTGCTTGGCTTTATTATCAGCTCATGGGTTTGATTCTTGATAGTAGATGACAAAAGGGCCGACAAGCTTTTTTTTTTTTTTTTGGAACTGTATTATCTAATAAAAATATATGGATTTCATATGTGTTAATAAGTATCCATCGATTCCTATTCCTAATGTTTATTAGCTCAAATGTCAGATAAAGATTAGAACTTGGATGTTTTTTTTTAGATGATTACCTCTTTGAATACTAATGCTGATTTGCTTACATGTGGATACATAAAAGAGTAGAACTTGGAGGTCATCACCATCTCATCTCATCTAAGTACTTTTTCTGCTATAGTTTTCGTCCAATTTTATTTAGTTGCTAAAGGGCAGAAAATTGTAACTCAATGCTCAACTCACTATCACTAAGAATATAATTAATGCTCTTTTTCTTCACAGACAAAGCAGAAACTTCTTTTTATATGCAAAATCCCTTTGTTTGCAAAAAAGGACTTCCAATGTTAGAAATAAATATTCAGTGGCTCAATGACTGTTATCTGGTCAGCATTCATTGCATAGACGATAAATATGTAAGCTAATTATTTCCTAAATTTTAGCTTCCTGCTTTAATCATCATCATCATCATCATCATCATCATCATCATTCTGGAACTTACCTCAAAAAGATAAAAGGTAAGGGGAAAATAGAGTGCTTTACTTCAGCACGGAGAGTAAAATTACTTTTGTATGCGCTTCCGTTGGAATTCTATTGATTTTCTTCACACTGCTTGTTTATCATTTTGTCTATTCGAATCAACAACATTTTTATGCCTTGGTTGCACGTTTTATTGTCTCCTTTGTTTTTGTATGCCCTGCTTCTTGTTTTGCAAATTTGTTGTCCTGATTTCACTTGATAAGATGTTTTAAGGAAATTTGGAAAATCTGTAATATTGTATAGTAAAGCTGGGAATGATGGTCATAAGTTAGGTTTTTTTTCTATAAATAACTAAAGGTAGATAAGCAAAGGTATGTTATTAACAGGGTAAAAGTTTTCATTTTGGGGATTTCTATGCCATTCTGGAACAGACTGAACAACGTGGAAATTCTGCTTGAAACATGATAAAGCAAAGAAAATTATTTATTGTGCGCTACATGTAGTGAGAATAGCTGAATAGGGACATGTCTGCTTTGGTTCTCTTATGTAATCTCATGGCATTTTATGCCTATTTATATATTTCTACCTTTCAAAAAAATGGAATTGTTTTCTTCATAAAATGAACTATACTCCCTCTATTTATTGAATTTTAAATATTTTTTTTGAAATTGTTTTTTTACTTTCTCTCGAACTATTACTCCATCTCTCAGAGGGAGAATGTTCCATTTACAAAGAATTTTTGGAATAACAAAAAAACTTATATAAAAGCAAGGAATAACACAAAAGTCATTCATATTTTGGAATGGAGAGAGTATGAATTTAGGAGGTGTCCCCAATATAGAATTTGATAGAATTAAAAATTCCACAACATTCCATGGATCCTCAATTTAGAATTTTATAAATCCATCAATATTGAAGGTCCTCAATATGGATTTGAATTGATTATAAGATTTCAATGTCCTCAAAACTTCATGGATTTTAATATAATTCTTTTATGAATGAAATTTAAAGGAATTTGATGGAATTTGAAGTCAAAAATATGAAGACAATTTTTCAACAAATCCGACCATGACCTCTCGAAATTTCATATAATTCCTCTCTGAAAGCCTTAAAGCTTTTAATATCTTAATTTTGATTAAATGACAAACATTGATAAGGACTAATGGCTTTATTGTATTAGTGATGATCTTTTTAGAATTCATATATCTAATCCATGTAAGATCAAAGTTTCAAATCTTCAGGAAAAGCTTTTGATGTCAAGCCTTGAAGATAAGCGTTTCTGGATTAGATAGGATCTAGAGGTGTAGTTTTATATTCTTTTTTATCTTTAGATATCTCTAGGTCTATCCCTTTGAGTAATGAGTTCTATAGGTTGCTCAATAAAAGTGAAATGATTTTCAAAATGCATTTCATTTAGATAAAACATGAGTTGGGTATTTGAAATGATTTTCAAATACATGCACATACTTCAAAATTCATAAATATAGTTTGCAAACTCTTAGAGTTGTTTGAAACTTGTTCTGCATAGTTTAATGCATTTGTGGTCGACCTGACAAGAGTTGTGGACGACCACAGATCATGGCGTTCCGACCAGACTTCTCAGAGTATCGTCCGCTGTATGTCCAGATCTCTGGAACACTTGCGGATGATGGAGCGGTCGACCGGACATATGAGCTTATCGTCCGCTGTATGTCTAGATCTCTCTGGAACACTTGCGGATGATGGAGCGGTCGACCGAACTTTTCTGAGCTCATCGTCCGCAGGCTGTCCAGAGTTCTCTGGAACATTTGCGGATGATGGTGCGGACGACCCTCCTGATTTGCGGTCGATCGCTTATCGTCCGCTGTATGTCTAGATCTCTCTGGAACACTTGCGGATGATGGAGCGGTCGACCGAACTTCTGAGCTCATCGTCCGCAGGCTGTCCAGAGTTCTCTGGAACATTTGCGGATGATGGTGCGGACGACCCTCCTGATTTGCGGTCGATCGCACTTCTCCTGAGTAGGATTCAAACAGCCATTTTTATGACCGTTGTGCATACTTATAATACCCCCCATCGTTTAACAAACTCATTGATACTACTTTTTGAGCAAAAATCTGATCCTAACACTTCATAGAACCTCTGGAGATTATTTGAAACCAAATCTAACATTTATATTGTGAAATTCGTCAAAGTGAGATTTATACAAAATCATTGGGGTTCTTGAGCAACTTACAAGAAAACATTACTCAAAGAGGTATTTATGCTTTACATTGATATATCTTCACATTAAGGTGATTTCATATATCAAACTCTTCTTATTCATATCTTGATTGATTTGTTCAAGGTTGCATTGAGCTTAAAACTCTAAGGGTTAGAGTGAGCTTTGAACCATAGAAAACTGTGTTTGTGTTAAGAGCATCTTTTTCATTAATTGTTGTAATAGAGATAGGTGTGTAGACAAGGTTATATTGTAAAAACTCAAAGTGTTGAGTGAACCTTGGTTGGTTAAGAGGTTTGTGTTGTAAAACCTAAGGGAATTGGGTGAGCCTCTATTGTATCTCTCTTACTATATTAGTGAAAGGTTTTGTGAAATCCTTGAGTAGATAGCTCAGGTAGTGGATTAGGTTTTGTTGGATAAACCAACCACTATAAATCTTGTGTTCATTGCTTCTTTTCTTGAACTCATCATTTCATGCTTTGGTTGAACACCAAGTGTGTTTGATATTTGTTATCTTAGAAAGCTTGTTAAAACCTAATTCACCCTCACTTCACCCCCCCCTCTTAGGTTTTTCACTCTCTTTATTGCCAATAATAAAATAAAAATAATGAATAACAGCCCTACCTCTCTCAACTTGGAAGAGATGTGCCCTAGTCTCATCTCCCTCCTTTCACGAAAATTATTTCTACACATATATTGGTCCGTCTATATGCTCTTATTACTATTATATAACAAATTTTATTTATCCATTTTATTACAAAACACTAATAAAAATTCACAAAATTCCACCAAAATTTGTGAAATAGAATTCCATGTAATCTATATATTCCAAGAGATAGGATGAACTATACTATATCTAACTTATGAATCTGGTTTGATGTTGAAAATTTTTTATAAGTAATTTTTCTTTCTTCCTCTTCGGATTTGGTTTGGAGTAGTCTTCAAAACTTGATATATATCTCCATTAAGTTGCCTTGAAGACTTGAACCATTCATAATCACATGGATTGGAGTATATCTCTGTTAAATTGCTTTGAAGACTTCAATCATTTACAATCATATGGATTATATTAGAATCCAGAAATCTATCACCATCACAAGTAAATCATTAAAATCATGAATGTTTGTCATTAATCAAAATGTAAGTTACTTAAAAGTAGTAAGGCTTTTCAAAAAGCAAGGTAATATAATAATAAACGTAGTTACAACCAAGTTATAAGACTAGAAATTCTCCATACACCAAGTTGAATGCAAGAGAACCTGGTTATCAATTGCTAAAATAGTATTTTAAAGTGATAAAAAAAATGGTTTTGAAGATAAATGTTTTTAAACTTAATATATTTTTTTTATTTTTAAAAGTGTGAATAAGTAAAAATTGTTTCAAAAACATATATGGCTTTTAATGAAATATATGGTCACGCTTTTATAATTTACGGCCGAACTCAACAACTCAGCCCATACTAAATAATTTGGTTAAGTTTTATATATATTTGTATGAAGAAAATAATCGGGCCTAAATACCAGCCAAGTCACTTGAAATGACGTTGTTAAACAACTTATCGAATAGGGTCGGGTTGCACTTATATTAAGTTCGTAATAATTCAGACAGATCCAACCCTGCCAAATTTTTTCCTTTGGTCCGATGGGTTGGCACGCAACCAGGTTTTAAGTTTGAGTCACCATGGAGAACAAGAAGTAAAGATGCCAAATTTTTCCTTTGGTCCGAATGGGTTGGCACGCAAACCAGGTTTGAAGTTTAGTCACCATGGAGAACAAAGTAAAGATGCCAAAAATTGGACCAAGAAGCAAGCTTAGTGATAAGATTCTCCATGTACTCCCTAAAAGAAAAGATTCCCATGTACTAAAAAAAAAAAAGATTCCCATATACTCAAAGAAAGATTCTCATGTACTCCTAACAAAAAAAAAGATTTCCCGTGTACTCCTCAAAAAAATATGCCAAGAATTGTGTTATGAAGACTTGTTACATTGTAGATAATGAAAGCACGAAAAAAGCAAAGATAATTGGCAAAGAATAGACCACGAAAAAGCAGAGAAAGAAACAAAGAAGAAAAAGCTAAGATAATTGGCAGAAGAAACCATCAAAGGTTGAACCTCATTAGGATGTACTCTCTCACGAACGATGAACTAACCATCAATCTTCACATGTTATGTCGCACATGGATGACGAGATTCATAGCTATGTATACAACCAGCAAGAAGTGAACCAACAAAATTTTATATTTGGCTTCAATCGAGGATTGTGCAATGCTTGCTTTCCACGTTATGTGTACAATAGCTTGATTATCAAGTTGTAGCTTGGTTGCTCCACACATGAAACGACATTTTGTTCTTGCAGCAAGAAGTGAATTCACAAAATTACTATATTCACTCTCAACCGAGGATTACAAACAACTGCTCGTTTTCCACTTTCTCATAGCTATGTGTGCAGTCGCTTCATTATCACATTGTACCTTGGTTGCCCCATGGAACGGAACGACCCCTTGTTCTTGCTGCAAGAAGTGAATCAATCGAGTATTGCGCAACCACGCAAAATGTTTTTAAAACTTTTCCATAGGATTGGTGGCTTGTGAAGAATTTAAAACTAAATTCATCATTCTCCATAATATCTCAAAATAACTTTTTTAGTTTCGAAATTTTTATCACATTAAAACTTTAAATATTCCCATAACCTCACATATGGTCTCATATATTCATAAAAATAATACTCCTTTTGGTCCGCAATTGAATGTACACATTTGATTTAGTTTAAAAATTAGGAAGAGTTTTGACTTCAAGGACGTTACCTCTCTATCTTTATTATCAATTAAGTTAGTAGTTGTGACCATTAGTTAGCAAATGTAAATTCATTAAATTGATTAGGTTGTTAGTGGAAGTTTAGATGAAAAATATGTTTATTTGAAAAACTGTACATTCATTTTCGGACATCCAAAAATAGAAATGTGAACATTCAATTCAAAACGGAATGAGTACTTTTTTCCATTACTTTTTAATTAAATATACAACTTTATATAATATTAATTATATTTATATATTTTATATTATTATCAATCACGTACGATAAAAAAAATCGCATCAAACTTTCAATTTTCAAACAAAAAATCTTATTCAAAAGAAGAAAAAAAATCTCATTAAATAATAAAAGCAAAAAAATCACTTTTTAGATTTCACTCCAAATACATCCAAATGTACCAAGAAGTGGACCTCCTTGTTTGCTTAAAACATCCCAAATTGCATCAGAAAAGGCCTTGAGTGTAAAACAACAATGCCTTTCAAAAACTGAAGTATCCAATACGCTACCTGCAAATAACTATTTTCATGTCCTTGTATAAATTGGCTCAGATATCCCACTAAATAAGTAAATTTTGGAGGTGTGATAGTGTGATACAACAATAGTCATCAAATTAGCCCTCTAAATTGTACAATACCTTATTCTGTAAAAAGATCAATTGGCTGGGAGTTTGTGCTGAACTCGGTTTGGAGGCAAGTTAACCGCATTCATCAAGAATATCTACGGCATATTTCTTTCATTCCAAGAAAAAATTTCAGAGCACCGAGACCCTTAACACTCATGGTTTCTTGATGCAAATTGAAGGGGTTTATTTGTTGGGAATTTTGTAAAATTGACCGTCAAAGATTTTGACAAAATTCATCTAGATGATATAACCGGCTAAATGATACTCCCTCCCTCCACTTTTGACTTTTTAATAAAAATTAAGGAAGATCATTGACTTTGATTAACTAACAAAACTATCCTTGACATGAGTATAATAAATTGTGGGCCCCATGAGTTAGTAAAATGTAATTCCCTTAAATTAATATGTTGAGTGGTGGGGATCATGAGCTAGTGTCACATAAATCTCTTCAATTAATGAGGTTATTAATTGAATTTAGATAGATAAAAAAAATGTTTATTTAAGGAAAATGGACATTCAATTCCGGACAAACTAAAATAGAAATGTGAACATTTAATTTCGGACGGAAGGAAGGAGTATAATTGAATAATTATAAATAGTTTGATGTTATATTTGACTATTTTTTCTATATTATTTGTCATTTAATTTAAAACTATGGGCCAATTTGGCCCCAAAGTTCACATAGGGCTGGGCTTAGCATTAGAATATTAGGAGGAATCAAGGTTTGAGCTAGTTTTCCCAATCCGATTTTGTTTTCGGGCCTGGTTTGGCCGTGTCGATCGAATTGTCAACTGTTGACTCATCGGGATTCACGATCCATTAATAGGTCCTCTATAAATAGGAATTCCCTGGATGATTATTGCATGAAATTTAAAAGAAAAAATATTGATTCCTACGTACCCAAGAAGATGGCATCTGTAGACGTTCTTCGTGATCGAGCAGACGATTTCCAGAAAACGCATGGAGTGATTGTTTTGACGAATTTTCTCTCGATAAGGAGGTTAGATTTGTTACTTAATTATTGGTGTGTCAAACATGGATCTTGATTAATGAAGATAATGACACAAACCAAGAAAAAACATATGTTCTTGTAGGTATATCAATCGTACGCCAAGGAAATCGAAAAGTCGAAGGAAGAAGTCAGGATGATGATCTTGGCTGCTGAGAGCAATAATATAGTTGAAAAAATGACTTTGATAGACATTGTTGAACGACTCGGCTTGTCATATCCTTTGAAGAAGAAATTGAACAGCAACTAGAACTGATGTTCAATCTGAATCCAACATTGAAGACTATGATTTATGCAAAACGGCACTTTTATTTCGAATTTTCAGGCAACATGGATACAAAATCTCTTGTGGTAAGTAAATACCCGGTTATGATCTACAAAACTCAAGTCTTTAGATGAGGTGAAATTTAAACGTATCTCACATTAATTTTGTATTCACTCATGTTTAATTCTCAAGATTCTTGAACTTGATTTTTGACTGAGGTACTAGGTAGTTTTGATAAATTTGTGGACGGAAATGGTAAATTCAAGGAAACATTAAGCTCTGACATAAAGGGCATGCTGAGCCTATTTGAAGCTGCTCAAGTGAGGACACAAGAAGATGCCATTCTCGAAGAAGCCCTTGCATTCACAAAAGCAATTCTCAAGGAAAAGTTCAGCACTGCTCGAGTAGTTCACTCATGAAACAAGTGACTCGTGCGACTGAGGTACTAGGTAGTTTTGATAATTTTGTGGACGGAAATGGTAAATTCAAGGAAACATTAAGCTGACATAAAGGGCATGCTGAGCCTATTGAAGCTGCTCAAGTGGGACACAGAAGATGCCATTCTCGAAGAAGCCCTTGCATTCACAAAAGCAATTCTCAAGGAAAAGTTCAGCACTGCTCGAGTAGTTTCACTCATGAACCAAGTGACTCGTGCTCTCTATCAGTCGCTGCACAGAGGAGTTCCAGACTAGAGGCTCGTTCATTACATCACTATTTACGAGGAAATGAATCTAGGAACGAACTTCTTCTAAGCCTGGCTAAAAAGATTACAATTTTTTGCAGATGTTTCACCAGGAAGAACTTTCTGAATTGTTAAGGTAGAAATTGATAATTTCATATTTATCCTTCTTGATAAATTCCATATCAAGAACTAATATAGAATTGATAATACCGTGGTAAAAGTTAAAATCTGCTTTGAAACATATCCAACCTAATATTTACTTTCTTTGCAGGTGGTGGAGGAATTGAGCATTTCAAAACTTCCTTACATAAGGACAGAATGGTTGAATGCTATTTCTGGGTTTAACAGTGTATTTTGAACCTCAATTCTCCTTCGTAGGATCATATTTAGTAAGATCACAGTTGCACTTCAGTATTAGATGACCAATTGATGCCTATGCCACCGTTGATGAAATTCCAATTCCTCTGATGCAATCAAGGTTTGTCATTCCGTGAGATAACTTATAAATCCTAAATAATATTTTAGGTTTAGAGGAATAGTTTAGTTAGAAAACTTCTCTTCCCGTCTCATAATTTTTTTCATTGTTTGATTCGGAGTCAAATTTTGTGCAAAATTAAATTGAGATTATGATATAATAGAAAACATGCATGAACTTATGGTAAATCTCAAAACAGAAAAGTAATATATGATGGGGTTATGATATTTTATAATGTAATTTAATACTCTTTTCCGTGCGGAACTGAACGTCCTTGTTTGACTTAATTTTCTTTTTTTGTATGTAAGAAGAATTATGAAACCTTGTTGAATAAGTGACTCATACAAATGGAACTGTACATGCTGGTTTTATTAATCTTTGAAGATCTATTTGGGTTTCCTGTTTCTCTATGGGACGAGATGGAAGCCCAAGGGCTCACAGGCTACATCAAGGCATTCTTTTTGGATCTTCTGAAAATGTACGAAGAAGTTGATGAGAGCCTTAGGAAAGAAGGATCTTCCTTAGGTGTCCATCATTTGAAAGACAGTGAGACACATTTGCATTTTGTCTATAATTTTCTCTATTTAAAGGAAAAATGAAATCTATTGTGATCTAATTAATCTTTGACAAATTATTTTCCTATATCATTCAAACAATATGCAAAATGTTCCAACATTGAGGCGATGTGGTTTAATGAAAGGGAGCTCCCAACATTTGCTGAGTACTTGAGCAACGCATCGATGACAAGTGGATACTATGTGCTCTCAATAGCATCCTTCCTGGAATGAAATCTGCCACAAAGGAAGTGTTTGATTGGGTAGAAACTACTCCAAAAATCATCCTAGAATCAATGGCAATGAGTCGATTGGCTAATGATGTAGCTTCTCACAGAGTATGCACATATGCTTCCTTTTCTGAGTAAATAACTGAGTTATTGTTGGTTTAGTTACTAACGTTATCACTATTTATCTTCATGTTCGGTTCACACCCTTTTGCAGTTCATTTTTAATCAAACTTTAGAATAATACTTTCTCTCTCCATACTGAATATTAACATATGATATGTTAACACGCCCCAAATCCAAAGCCAGTTCTCTGCTAACGAGGCTGGCCCTCAGGCCCGAGTTTTTAGAATTTTAGGTGTCCAGTGTTTTGAGTTATACCAGTTCAGTTTTTAGAGCTTTTTTTGTAGTTGTTTGAAATACTTTTTTTTTTTTTTTTTGCACTCATGCTGAAAACAAGAAGGAAGAAAAAGGCGTGTGGTGTTCAAATAAATTTGATATGATAAAAAAATTTAGAATGAGTTTATTTTTTATTTTTCTTTTGTTTGATTTCAAATTTATTATTCAATATTTGTGGTGTTTTGCACTTTATATATTTGTTTGCAAAAATATGAAGACTTATTTTTTTTAAGCTCGTGTAAGACTCTGTCGACATAGAACGAGTCTTGCTAAAATTCTAGATGGAACATTTCCCCTACAAATGTTTAGGGGTTTTCTAACGTTTTGATTTCAATATTTGCAAGTGAAGATTGAGAAGCAGAGGGCCAATGCAACTGGAATCGACTGCTACATGAAGAATTACAATGTATCGGAGCAAGAGGCATGGAGAAGTTCGAAGAGATGTTGAAGATTCATGGAAGGAAATTAACATGGAGATGTTAATAATGCCAATGGCCATCCCAAGGGAAATTCTCGTGAGAGTTCTAAACCTCTCTCGGGCAATTGATGTTATTTACAAGAACCGAGAAGATGGTTACACAGAACCACAAAAGGGCATCGCACCCCATATCATTGCCGTGCTTTTGGATCCCATTGTTCTTTGATATTGGGTATCTATGCACTGGTCAATAGCTTGCATTTTCCTTTAGTGGTTTCTAAAATACGTGTGATTTCTTTTGTGTGTACTCTTTCTTGTATGTCGCTTTGATTGGACATGTTACAAAAAGATCCTATGTGCTGGGTTTGTTTTGATATTTCACAAAGATATTTAAGTGTATAGCAAATATTAGCCTCAAACTCCACCAACATAGGCACGAAGGTTTTACATTCCATCTCAACAGGAATCCATGCAGCTGAAAGAATGCTTTTCTCGAAGTAACTTCATCCACCTCCAGTACTGACCCTCAAGTACTACCCACATATCTGAAAAACGCATCATGCAAGAAACTCAAAAGGACCTCCTCCAATTTTAACCAAATCCTAGTTCATCGTTCCTTACTACCCCGTACCAAAGGATCAACTTTCTCAAACCATATGGAAAACAAGTTCCTATGTTTAAATTCCTAAAACAAGACATCTTAAAACTCCAATCGCACAACGTGACAACCAATCTTCATTCTCTTCCGGTAAAACAAAATTATGTTCCTTTACCCTTTGTATTTGGAATCCTTTTTCGTCAAAAACTGATTCAATGGGATTCTCTTCAACACCCTCCTTTGAAGTACCTCCACAAAACTTCCTTGAAAGATACCCATCTAGTTTTCACAGTACCTAAAGAACTCTTATCGTCTGAAGTAGTAATTTTCCTATTAAAAGTCCCCCATGGTCTTCGCACAGAAATAACGTTGCCTCCGCCTTGCAACAAAATCTGACAAAAGCATATTTGAATGGATTATTCGCAACAGCATGATGCAAATTACTGGGAATATAAATATCCACCACAGTTTCAAATGAAGTAAACACCTTCCATAAAGCACTCAACAAAGATAAGGATGCACATTCCCAACAAAGACCGAGAATAACTTCTTCCACTCAGCCAAAAAGAACGCCCGTTGCTGCTTCTCGCTACCTTGTTGTTCCCAGCCCCCTCTCCTAACTCTCATAGTTGTGGGATGCTTTTCCTCTCATAGTTTACCTATTTTTTACAAGAATAGGTGAGGCGACGAAGATGACTTGGACGAGCAACGACGAAGATAGCTTAATTAGGCAATTGAGGAGGAAACTGGCAGCGATTAAGGCTAAGAGTGCGTTGACACCGGTAAAGGTGAGTGAACGGCGGCAGGTGACAGTCGAAAGCCAACAGAGGTTAGAAGCAAGAGCAGTCGACGATGGAATGTATGCGAATTGGGACTTGGGAAGATTGTAATTTTGGTTGCTGAGTTTTTCTTAGCACGTACGCTTGTAGTGTTGGTTCTTGTTTGTGTACTCTTTGATGCAGAGTGGATAGTTCTGCCCTTTGCTTGCTATTAATAAGATTGCCTTTCAAAAAAATATATCAAAATTACATTGTTTTGATAAATATGGGTTTGTCCAAATTGCTACAGAAGTTAAAAACCCAAACTTGTGCTACTATGAAGTCATTTCTGAATACTTCAATACTTTTTTTTTTTAAGCAATGGTTACTTCAATAACTAAAAGAACTCCATATCACATTATTCTTAAGGCATAGCTAAATAATACTGTTCTAAGAGTCCTCAAATACAATGAAATGGGTCTTCGCATCGTGCTGTCTCCTTCAAGGATAAATGCATGATGAAGAAGCTGCAGTAACATAAAAACAGAACAATCAAATAAACCAGGTGATTTAAAATATAAAAAAGAAAAGCCAAAAGAAAAATTGTGTAGGTAAATGAGATAGAGGAAGAAATTATAAAGGGAATTACATGGATCTGTGAGAACAATTTGGCCAATTTCAAGGTTGCAAAATCCGGTAGATATGTAGTAGATATCAAGGGAATAAGAGGTGTGAAGTATTAGGGTATTAGGTTCATAGCATTGTCCACCAGGGTTTATGGCGGTACAGTCATATAGCCCACATACATAATCTAAAAATCCCTGCATCTTTTCGGCTAGTGCAAATGCTTGTGAAATACACCATGTTCTTCTTGTCTGCGTCAAAGAATAAATAAATAAATCAATGAGAAATCTCCACCTTTGTGTTTTTTTTTCTTTCTTCTTTGTTGATTCAATACAAAAAGGTTTGAGAAATTTCTTAATATAGCAAGTAAATTGGCAAGGTCTTCACACATAAAAAACCAAAAGAAAAAAGCTATTTGGCAATAAAATTTCAGAATAGTATGATCATATCAAGTACTAGCGTATTTTCTCTTGCGTTTTGGATGTGTGGTGGAGAATCGCTTGATCATATATTTGTATGCAAAAATATGACTAATAGATAACTATTTTATAATTGTATAAAAGTAATAAATATATTGACTCTTTTGACTATCTGGATAGATTACAGTTATCTTTTAATTACATTATATATAGAAGGAAAAAAAAGTACTATAACCCTTGAAAGCAAAGGATTCCAAGGATGGTGCCTTTGGAGTTGTATTGGCACATATGACATGTATCATGTTCTGTAGTTGTCATTTTCTTTCAGTTTTTTTAGGTTATATGTTAGTGTCCCTTGTCAGCGTTGGATGTTCACTGCTGATTTTGTTTTTAGTTCTTTTGGCTGCAATAGTAGGTAATTCAGATTTCTACTATATTTGTCATAAGTTTTCTGCAGTTTTCTCACCTTAGGCTTTACAACTCTTGCTGGTGAACATTATGCCAAAAGTTTGCAATGTGATTCTTGTTGGTGTTGAAGGCTTTCTTTGTTGTAGACAATTTGGTTGTCGTGTTGTTTTTCCATGTTTGTTTGACTTCTTGGTTGTGTACTTGTTGGAGCATAGTGGATTTTTCCCTCTGTTTTTATTAATAATATGCCTTTATTATGCCTTTAAAAAAAATCCAACATTTGAAGACTATGATTTATGCAAAATGACACTTCTCTTTCGAATTTTCAGATTGAACGTCTACAGATGCCAACTAGAACTGACAAGCATTTTCTATGATAGGATGAACTATACTATATCTAACTTATGAATCTGGTTTGATGTTCAAAAATTTGTCTAACTAATTTTTTCTTGCTTCCTCTTCATATTTGGTTTGGAGTAGTCTTCAAAACTTGATATATATCTCCATTAAGTTGCCTTGAAGACTTTGAACCATTCATAATCACATGGATTGGAGTATATCTCTATTAAATTGCTTTGAAGACTTCAATCATTTACAATCATATGGATTATATTAGAGTCCAGAAATCTATCGCCATCACAAGTAAATCATTAAAATTCATGAATGTTTGTCATTAATCAAAATGTAAGTTAATTAAAAGTAATAAGGCTTTCAAAAAGCAAGGTAATATAATAATAAACGTAGTTACAACCAAGTTATAAGACTAGAAATTCTCCATACGCCAAGTTGAATGCAAGAGAACCTGGTTATCAACTCCTAAAATAGTATTTTAAAGTGATAAAAAAATGGTTTTGAAGACAGATTTTTTTAACTTAATCTAATATTTTTATTTTTAAAAGTATGAATAAGTAAAAATTGTTTCATAACACATATATAGCTTTTTGAAACCTTTAAACTAAAACAAAAAATGAAAAAGCAATCCAATCAAAGATGGTTGAAAACAACGTTCTAGCTTAGAAAGAGTTAAATGCCACTGACCGAGAACAAGGCCATAATTGTGGTAACGGGGGAAGATGCAAAGGCATTCAATTACTAGCTATGCTAGGAAGACGAAACAAGCAAACTTCTACGGAAATGAAATATTATGGTCACGCTTTTATAATTTACGCTGAACTCAACAAGTCAACCTGTACTAAATAATTTGGTTCAGTTGAGCTTTATATATTTGTATGAAGAAAACAAATCGGGCCTAAATGACTGGCCAAGTCACTTGAATTGGAAATTTATTTTTTATTGAAATGATGTTGTTAAACAACTTATCGAATAGGGTCGGGTTGCACTTATATTAAGTCCGTAATAATTCAGACAGATCCAACCCTGCCAAATTTTTTCCTTTGGTCCGAACGGGTTGGCACGCAAACCTGGTCTTAAGTTTGAGTCACCATGGGGATCAAGAAGTAAAGATGCCAAAAATTGGACCAAGAAGCCAGCTTAGTGATAAGATTCTCCATGTACTCCTAAAAGAAAAAAGATTCCCATGTACTTCAAAAAAAAAAAAGATTCCCCATATACTCAAAAAAAAGATTCTCATGTACTCCTAAAAGGAAAAGATTCCCATGTACTCCTCAAAAAAAATATGCCAAGAACTGTGTTATGAAGACTTGTTACAATCGTAGAGAACGAAAGCATGAAAAAGCAAAGATATTTGGCAAAGAATAAACCACGAAAAAGCAGAGAAGGAAAAAAAGAAGCAAAAGCTAAGATAATTGGCAGAAGAAACCATCAAAGGTTGAACCTGATTAGGATGTACTCTCTCACGAACGAAGGAACTCACCATCAATCTTCAGATGTTATGTCGCACATGGATGACGAGATTCATAGCTATGTATAGAGCTGCTTGATTATCACGTTGTACCTTGGTTGTCCCAAATGGAACGACACCTTGTTGCAGCAAGAACTGAACCAACAAAAATTTTATATTTGGCCTCAATCGAGGATTCTGTAATGCTTGCTTTCCACTTTTTTTTTATAGTTATGTATACAATCGCTTGATTATCAAGTTGTAGCTTGGTTGCTCCACACATGAAACCACACTTTGTTCTTGCAGCAAGAAGTGAATTCACAAAATTACTATATTCACTCTCAACCGAGGATTGCACAACAACTGCTCGTTTTCCACCTTCTCATAGCTATGTGTACAATCGCTTCATTGTACCTTATCACATTGTACCTTGGTTGCCCCACATGGAACGGAACGACGCCTTGTTCTTACTGCAAGAAGTGAATCAATCGAGCATTGCCCAACCACGCCAAACGTTTTTAAAACATTTCCATAAGATTGGTGGCTTGTTAGGAATTTAAAACTAAATTCATCATTCTCCATAATATCTCAAAATAACTTTTTTACTTTCAAAATTTTTATCACATTAAAACTTTAAATATTCCCATAACCTCACATATGGTCTCATATATTCATATAAATAATACTCATTTTGGTCCGCAGTTGAATATCCACGTTGGATTTAGTTTAAAAATTAGGAAAAGTTTTCACTTCAAGGACATTACCTCTCTATCATTATTATTAATTAAGTTAGTAGTTGTGACTATTAAGTTAGCAAATGTAAATTCATTAAATTGAGGAGGTTATTTGTAGAAGTTTAGATGAAAAATATGTTTATTTGAAAAACTGTACATTCATTTTTGGACATCCAAAAATAGAAATGTGAATATTCAATTCAAAACGGAATGAGTACTTTTTTCCATTACATTTTAATTAAATATACAACTTTAAATAATTTATTAATTATATTTTATATTATATTATCAATCACGTACAATAAAAAAATCACATCAAACTTTCAATTTTCAAACAAAATATCTTATTCAAAAGAAAAAAAATCTCATTAAATAATAAAAACAAAAAAAATCACTTTTTAGACTTCACTCCAAATACATCCAAATGTACCAAGAAGTGGACCTCCTTGTTTGCTTAAAACATCCCAAATTTGCATCAGAAAAGGGCCTTGAGTTTAAAACAACAATGCCTTTCGAAAACTGAAGTATCCAATACGCTGCCTGCAAATAACTATTTTCATGTCCTTTTATAAATTTTGGAGTTGTGATAGGGTGATACAATAGTCATCAAATTAGCCCTCTATATTGTACAATAGCTTCTTTTGTGAAAAGATCAATTGCCTGGGAGTTTGTGCTTGACTTGGTTTGGAGGCAAGTTAACCGCATTCATCAAGAATATCCACGGGATATTTCTTCCATTCCAAGAAAAAATTTCAGAGCACCGAGATCCTCATGGTTTCTTGAAGAAAATTGAAGGAGTTTATTTGTTGGGAATTTTGTAAAATTGACCGTCAAAGATTTTGACAAAATTCATCTCAATGATATAACCCACTAAATGATACTCCCACCATCCGGAATTCAATGTCCACTTTTGACTTTTTAATAAAAATTAAGGAAGATCATTGACTTTAATTAACTAACAAAATTATCATCGATATGAGTATAATGAATTGTGGGATCAATGATTTAGTGAAATGTAATTCCCTTAAATTATTGTGTTGAGTGGTCGGGATAATGAGCTAGTGTCATATAAATCTCTTAAATTAATGACGATCGAATTGCCAACTGTTAACTCAAAGAATCTAAACATCCCTGCATCTTTTCGGCTAGTGCAAATGCTTGTGAAATACACCATGTTCTTCTTGTCTGCGTCAAAGAATAAATAAATAAATCAATGAGAAATCTCCACCTTTGTGTTTTTTTTTCTTTCTTTGTTGATTCAATACAAAAAGGTTTGAGAAATTTCTTAATATAGCAAGTAAATTGGCAGGGCTTCCACACATAAAAAGCAAAAGAAAACAGCTATTTGGCAATAAAATTTCAGCTCTTGCGTTTTGGATGTGTGGTGGAGAATCGCTTGATCATATATTTGTATGCAAAAATATGACTAATAGATAACTATTTTATAATTGTAAAAAAATAATAAATATATTGACTCTTTTGACTATCTGGATAGATTACAGTTATCTTTTAATTACATCATATATAGAAGGGACATTTTGTCAAATTCAGAAGATTATTTAAAAGTAACATTCAAAATTTACCATTTTGTATGTTTATGTTTAAACTTTCTATTTTACAATATAACTCAGCTAAATTATTTAGTTGTATAACATTACTATTAATGTCTATAGAGATAATGAAAATAGAGAACATTTTTAATTTAATAGTAAAATTTAATATCATATAGATAAAATTTACCCCTGTAATCCAGTTTTGAACGTATTAATTTATTTAAATTACAAATTTGTAATAGCATATTATGAAACTATATTAAGATGTAATATTTTCAATAAAAAATAAAAGTTCAAAATAATGTTAATGCCTAATGTTTATGTTTCTATGGCATGAAGTTACCATTTTTCTTGAATGTATTACCATAAAAATCAGTAAGTTACGGAAACAATATTATTAATGGTAATATTCTTGAAATAAATAGTAAAGTCACTTAAGAATATATTCATATTTAGAACTTAACAATTTTAGTGCTTTTCCTTTTACAGTAAAATTTTTAATTCTACGATTTTTTTTAAATAACAATATTACTAACTTAATGGGTCAATAAATCCAATTTTGTTTCTAATTGATTAATGGTAAGCAGTAAAGATCATCACTACCATTAGAATATCTTCAATTCACAATGTCAATGTCAAAAAAGTTATGTTGCAATATCAAAGTTAAGGATGTCATCAAATTTTTCTCTTCAAAAGCTGACTCAGTATATAGAGATAAATAATATTACTCCCTCAGTCCGAAATTGAATGTCCACTTTTGACTTTGGCTAAAAATTAATAAAGTTCATTGACTTTAATTAACTTACCAAATTATCCTTGGCATTAATATAATGGATTGTGGGATCTATGAGTTAGTGAGATGTCAATTCCTTAAATTAATGTGGTAAATAGTCCATGAGTTAAATATATATATATAAATATCTTAAATTAAAAAGGTTATGAATGAAACTATGGATAAAAATATCTATTTATTTAAGGAAAGTGGACATTCAATTCCGGACAAACTAAAATAGAAATGTGGACATTCACTTTTAGACGGAATGAGTATTTTTTAATAAATTCACCAATTAGTAAATGACACGTGGACAATATAATTTATTGTTGATATTATGCATTGCAAATGATTTTTAAAGTTAAATGTATATTTCTTTGACATTTATTTTATGTAGATTGAGATTTCAATCATTAATTGACACATGACATTTTTTTTTTTATATTGATATTGTGCATTAGAAATGCTCTTCTTTATTATTATTATTATTAAAACACACAACACTCCTGAGGAAAGTATGAGTTAAACCCATCACCTTTTAAATCTTTACCAACCAAACTTTTGACTACTTGTACAACCACATCACTTATTGATAATTCATCCAGCTCTATTGTAAGATAATTACTCCCCCCAACTATTAGTGGTTCGGCATGGGGGTTTGATCCTGCTCTTATACATATATATATATATATATATATTTGTGGATATTCATATATTTGTGGATATTTGTGTAGCCTATATGTATATATATATATATATATGTATATACGAAAATGAGATAAAGATAGGGAAAAAATAAAATAAAGGAGAAAGGTTACATGGATCTGATGATACAAATAGGTTAATTTCCATGTTGCAAATTCCTCGAACCCTATAGAAGAGATCAAGGGAATAAGAGGTGTGAAATGGTAGAGTATCATGTTCGTAGCATGTCCCCACTAGGGTTTATCTCTACAGGGTAATTTCCCACATACATAATCTAAAAATCTCTGCATCTTGTCATATGTTGCATTGACTAGTGTTACACACACCAGGATTTAAATTGCATCAAAAGATAACATAGTGAAATTATAAGAAACCTTAATGTTAACTTTTGGTAGATCCAAAAGCAAAAGGGTATGAGAAATTTCATATTGAAAACAAAATTTGATTTGAGAAATAAAGAAAATAAGAGAAGTTTAAGAAGAAAGATAAAAGAAAATTTGAGAAAGAAAGAAAATAAGAGAGGTTTAAGAAGAAAGATAAAAGAAAATTTGAGAAGAAAAGCACGGGTAATTAACTTATTACCTACTGGACTGCAATTAGGAGTGGCAATTTAAACCCGATCCAATGGGTCGGCCTGCATGGCCTGATTGTTAGATCAAACCAGACTCTATAATAATAGGTCCGTAAAAATTTGGGCTAACTCAACCCAACCCGCATTTCTATATTTGCCCGGTCGGGTCTAGCCCACCCACGTATAGATCTAGGTTAGGCTGTAGGATTTTAGGCTCATAAAACTTTGACTAGTCCAGCTTGGACCGAATTTTCTCTTTGGCCCGAGCGAGTTGGGCTGGGCAACCTTTTTTGCCACCCTTAGCTACAATAGAGCCAATGGAAATGCAGAGAAGTAAAGAAAAAGATCTTATTCATTCTTCGCTTCTAATATTACTGAATTTTTTTTGGGACTCCACAGTGTTGCATTTTCTTATTTATAACTTTACAAAGAATATTCATTTATTTTGCCTACTCAATTAGAGTTGGACTCAATAAATATGGATTCATATATTTGTGGATACTCCTTTTTTTTTTGGGTAATATATCCCCTTAATACTTGAACTTTTTTGAAATTCAAGTTTTTAAATTTAAATTAAACACTGTTTAAGAACAGTACTCCAACCTTTAAAATGTTCGGATCTTATACTTCCGTTCAAATGTTTTGTCAACTATACAGTTCTACGTTAGACATGTGTTGGTGACTGAAAAACCTAAGAGGGGGGGGGGGTGAATTAGGTTTTTACTTGATTTTTCAATCTAATTCAATAAACCACCTCTTTGACAACAAATATCAAACACTTTGTATGCTAGTTGTGTGAGAAATAATGTGTTCAAATAAAATGCAGAAATTAGAGCAATGAACACAATGATTTATAGTGGTTCGATTTATCCAACAAAACCTAATCCACTACCTTGAGTTACCTACTTAAGGATTTACCAAATCCCTTCACTAATAAAATAAATGAGATTACAAAAGAGGTTCACCCAATTCACCTTAGGGTTTTACAAATAATCTCTCAACCAATCAAGGCTCACTCAACCCATGAGTTTTACAACACAACCTTGATTATACAATAATCCTACCACTCTCCTCAGTGAATCCTAACAATACAATTCAATTCAAGGTTCACCCAAAGGTTTTACAAACAAACCTTGAATACAAAACAACCTACACAAGGCTCACCCTAACACTTAGGGTTTTATAGTACTTGCAACCTCGATACAATTACAATCAATAATAAGAGATAGAGAGTTTGATAGATATCACCTCAATGTGAAGATATATCAATTTGAATCACAATCACCTCTTTGAGTAATGGCTTGTCAAAATTCACCTTTGAATGTAAAAACCCTTCTTGAATGATTTTAACAAGATTGATGTTTAGAAAGGGTTTTGGAATGTTTCTAAGATGATATAGGATCAAGATATACAATGTTTTTGCTCAAAAATGTTCTTAGAAAGAATTCCAAAGGTTTTGGTATTTAAAGATTTGTTCCCAACGGTAAAAAATGAAGCTGTTGGAAACCCACTCAAGAAGTGCGGTCGACCGCATATCAGATTGGTCGTTTGCACCATCATCTGCAAGCTCACTGGACAACCTTCTGATGTTGATTTTTCATCTTGCGGTCGACCTCACCTCACCTGCAGTCGACCTCACTTCACTGCGGTCGACCTCATGGTCGTCCACAGGTTGGTAGATGAACAAATTTGACAGCACATGCATCCACAAGATAAACTAACTTGTGGACGATACCTGGACCACTTTAGGTCGACTGAAACATGTTCATTTGTGTATCAACAATACTCTAACACACAAATGATGATTTCAATCAACCATATAAGTTATGGTATCAATCCAACAAGAGTTTATGAACCATTTAAGTTTTGAAATCACGATGCATGGTTTTCGAAATACCAAAACATATTTTAACATGTTAAAAACATTTTGAAATAACGTTTTAAGTTTATACAGCAACCTTTAGAAACCATTACTCAAATAGAGGTAGAACTAGAGATATCAAAATATATATCTCTAAAACTATACCTCTAGTTCCTATCTAATCCAATAAAAGCTTGTCTTCAAATCTTGATAGTCTTGACTTGTATACTTCCTTGAAGACTTGAAATCTTGTTCTTGCATGGATTAAATCATGAATTCAAAAACTCTATCACTTGTACAAATAAGACATTAGTCCTCATCAATGCTTGTCATTAATCAAAATTTAGACATTAAAAACTTTAGGGCTTTCAATCTCCCCATTTTTGATGATGACAAAGATTGATGCAATGTGATAGGTAAAACAATTAAGTGCAAGGATTCAAAGTAAGGAAGAGTTTATAGAATATGTATGAAACATTGTAAAATGCTCCACCTTGCAATATGCTAGGTATTTGTAAGATATCACATATAGCATATAGCCATTTAGTTTGATGATATCAAGAAATATATAGAATGTAACATTTTTCGAACAAATATTGGATCTCAAAATGAAAGTATTCATTGTAAGTATATGAGATCAATTCCTAGCTTATATAGGTTTAAAGAAGCCTATTTTTCCACCAACCTCCGTATCCTTTTTCCTTCCAAATTTAAGAACATATAGATAGACTATAAAAACATTTATAAAGCTCCCCCCTATCAATATGCAACAGTTTTGTAAAAATTTTGACAGAGTTTCCTTTGTAACTCTTATAAAAACCATTTTACAACACAAGTTTAATAGGCAAACAGGAATGAAATATATCATATAAATAAGGCCAACCCGGCCATCAACACACAATTCCCATTCTCCTTCAATCTCAATATCTCAAAAACTTAGAAATACATAAATTTTAAACCAAGGATAGCCATACTTAACCTTTAAAGTTATTTCTTCTTCTTGGTTTTGATGAACGTGATTGTCAAGTGCACTTCAAATACTTCAAGTTCCTCAAATTCTCCCCTTTTTGTCATTTCTTCCCTTTTGTACCTATTCTTGATTTTCCTCAAAAATTATTGAGCTTCAAGTATCTTTCTTTAGATGGTTTCTCCTCTTTGAATTAAATTCTCCCCTTTTGTTGTAAGTGTTCTTGATCTTCATCTTCCTGCAAAATGTTAGTTTCCAAAAGAACACAACACAAATATAACTCCTAAACATTGCTATCAACACTTAGTTTTTCTCTCCCTTTGTCATCATTCAAAAAGAATGTGTATGAAGGATTAAAATAAGGTCAAAAGCATATAACAAGATCTCTCAATATACCAAGGAGTCATCATGGGGAAATAATCAAACCAATAAACTACATTACTTAAAAGTATATGACATTAAGAGATCATATTGTAGCAGAAAACATATGAAAATCGTGCATTATAGATATAAAAAGAAAATGAAAGGTATAAAGATGATCTTCAAGTAGCCAAAGCTAGAGTCCGAGGCTTGTGAGCATAGACCTTAAACTGCAAAAATGATTATGTTGAAGAAGTGGTCTCCGGAATGATAATAGCTTCAACTGGTAGATCATCAATAGTAATCACTACAATGGTATCCTTTGAAATGATGGTAGATGATGTATCAGCAGCAATAGATGGCTCAATACTACTTGATGACAGATATGAGTAATAGGATAATATGTCAGATATGTAGTCTTCTCAACAAAATGTGAGGAATTATCTATGTGGACTCAATATAATGCCTCAAGATGAGTAGATATATTGCCACCCTTGTGATGAAGAAACTTTACTCTTGATTTAAGTTGAACAACTTCTTCAAACACATCTTGGATTTTAGTATTAAACTTCTCAAGGATAATATCCATCTTGTTTGAGAGATGTTCCAAATCATTCCACAAGGCATCTTTTGTAGGAGGAATAAAACCTATATTCCTCTTGCATCAATCATTTTCCTTCACTCAGTTTCTTTCTAATAGAAGTTCCCAAAGGAGTTTCCTTTTCCTCTTCCATTGATGTCTTCCCTATCCTTATTCTTTCTCTAGTGGAAGTATCAAGCGATCAACTTCTTCTTGACCAATACCTTTCTCATGAATGCCCTTTTAAATAATAATGAGTACATTTTCACCAATCAATCTTGCAATTTCGGTAATGGCTTGGAGTAAATCTTCTTGAGATATTTTCTCTCTCAACTGCCAATCATCATTGAAACATAAGTCATGCATCCTTTTGTATGCAACAAAATCATGTATGTGAAGATATCTCAGGTCAACAACCTCAAGTAAAGATATTTCAAAATGTTTGAACACTCTTTAAAGCAACCTTCTATAAAGTAGACTCTTTGCTATTTTCTTAGCCTTCTTATCAATGAACGGTATCTATAAGATAACCAAGATCTACTTGTTTTCCTTTGAACATAATTAGCAAAATAAACATGTGAAAATGAGTAATAGATGTCCTATGACCATCTATGAGTGCAAATATAGTGGTGCACATATGACAAAGTATATTATTTTCAAGACTAAAAACAATAGATTCCCTTTTTGCAAGATTCACAAAGGACTATTCATTTGTAAAAGTATCTTCAAAATCTTGAATGGAGAATGCATAATAATAGAAAACTTGGTGAGTATATAAAAAAAATGTAATCTCATCAACAGGAGCACTCAAAATATCATCCAAGTTATAGTGATTAAAATTTAAATCAATACCATATACTTTAGACACATAATATACAACTTGATATCCTTCAAGAATATTTTTATCTAGATTAGCATAGCATTGAAGCATACAGTCATAGTACATAAGCTTATCATGCACAATAATATCATATCATCCTTCATTAGCAAAATACTTCAAGATATTTTCAAAAAAAAACTTACTGGAATAGATGGTACTTTCAAGAATCACATTTCAAAGCTCGAGATAGTCATAGAATCAAATTTAATTCTCCTTACTTGTGAATAAAGAAGTAGTGTTGCTCTTCTTCTTTTTTGGTACCATTTGAGATTTGGTTGAACCACTTTTTGATCCAATATGCTTATCCCTTTGTTATTTCTTCTTTCGGACGATAGAATCAATTTGTGCGGTCGACCGAACATTTTGATTGTGGTCGTCCGCAAGTTCTCTGCTTACTTTGCGATCGATGAGTAGTAATCTGCGGTCAACCGAAAATTTGATATTGGTCATCCGCAAGTACTCTGTCTAATTTGCGGTCGATGGCTTGCACCATGCGGTCGGCCGAAGATTTTCTCGAGGTCTTCCGCAAGTCCACTGGATATTCTTCGGACGATACTCCTGTAAGATGCGGTCGACCGCACCTTCTTCAGGTGTCATTTGAAATTTCTTCTAAGCAACTTATAATCAACCAAGAATCGTTGTTTTCAATCAACCATATAAGTTATGGTATCAATCCAACAAGAGTTTATGAACCATTTAAGTTTTGAAATCACGATGCATGGTTTTCGAAATACCAAAACATATTTTAACATGTTAAAAACATTTTGAAATAACGTTTTAAGTTTATACAGCAACCTTTAGAAACCATTACTCAAATAGAGGTAGAACTAGAGATATCAAAATATATATCTCTAAAACTATACCTCTAGTTCCTATCTAATCCAATAAAAGCTTGTCTTCAAATCTTGATAGTCTTGACTTGTATACTTCCTTGAAGACTTGAAATCTTGTTCTTGCATGGATTAAATCATGAATTCAAAAACTCTATCACTTGTACAAATAAGACATTAGTCCTCATCAATGCTTGTCATTAATCAAAATTTAGACATTAAAAACTTTAGGGCTTTCAATCTCCCCATTTTTGATGATGACAAAGATTGATGCAATGTGATAGGTAAAACAATTAAGTGCAAGGATTCAAAGTAAGGAAGAGTTTATAGAATATGTATGAAACATTGTAAAATGCTCCACCTTGCAATATGCTAGGTATTTGTAAGATATCACATATAGCATATAGCCATTTAGTTTGATGATATCAAGAAATATATAGAATGTAACATTTTTCGAACAAATATTGGATCTCAAAATGAAAGTATTCATTGTAAGTATATGAGATCAATTCCTAGCTTATATAGGTTTAAAGAAGCCTATTTTTCCACCAACCTCCGTATCCTTTTTCCTTCCAAATTTAAGAACATATAGATAGACTATAAAAACATTTATAAAGCTCCCCCCTATCAATATGCAACAGTTTTGTAAAAATTTTGACAGAGTTTCCTTTGTAACTCTTATAAAAACCATTTTACAACACAAGTTTAATAGGCAAACAGGAATGAAATATATCACATAAGGCCAACCCGGCCATCAACACACAATTCCCATTCTCCTTCAATCTCAATATCTCAAAAACTTAGAAATACATAAATTTTAAACCAAGGATAGCCATACTTAACCTTTAAAGTTATTTCTTCTTCTTGGTTTTGATGAACGTGATTGTCAAGTTTAAATTTAATTCTCCTTACTTGTGAATAAAGAAGTAGTGTTGCTCTTCTTCTTTTTTGGTACCATTTGAGATTTGGTTGAACCACTTTTTGATCCAATATGCTTATCCCTTTGTTATTTCTTCTTTCGGACGATAGAATCAATTTGTGCGGTTGATCGAACATTTTGATTGTGGTCGTCCGCAAGTTCTCTGCTTACTTTGCGATCGATGAGTAGTAATCTGCGGTCAACCGAAAATTTGATATTGGTCATCCGCAAGTACTCTGTCTACTTTGCGGTCGATGGCTTGCACCATGCGGTCAGCCGAAGATTTTCTCGAGGTCTTCCGCAAGTCCACTGGACATTCTTCGGACGATACTCCTGTAAGATGCGGTCGACCGCACCTTCTTCAGGTGTCATTTGAAATTTCTTCTAAGCAACTTATAATCAACCAAGAATCGTTGTTTTGATAATTAAAAGAGCTATACAATGACAAACTCATTAGCAATTGTATATAAACACTCAATAGCTTTCTAAAATAGAACCTTTTCTCGGCCAATGGATAAACACATCAATTTTAATAACAAAGTTCACTCAAATATAATATCAACATAAATTTGAACAATTAAAATGTCATGCACTTTATTATTTAAAAATAGTGTAGTGTCTACAATTCCTCTAGTCAATCCTTTTTTAATGAGGAAGATGTTAAGCCTTTCATACTAAGCTCTTGGAGCTTGTTTCAAACCATATAAAGCTTTTGAAAGTTTGTAAACATGATTTTCAAAAGATTCATGCACAAAACCTGGAGGTTGTTCAACATAAACTACCTATTGGATGTAACAAATTTAGAAATGCACTTTTAACATCTATTGGAAATAATTTAAAACCTATAAAATATGCAAATGCAAGTAACATTCTAATGGACTCTAATCTGGTAATTGGGGCAAAAATATTATCATAATCAATGCCCTATTCTTGATTATAACTTTGAGCAACAAATGTAGCCTTTTTTTTTATAGTGACAGTACCATGATCAACAAGTATGTTTCTAGAAATCCATTTTGTACCAATAATGATGTGATTTGAAAGTTTAGGTACAAGTTCCCAAACTTTGCTCCTTTCAAATTGATTTAGCTCTTCTTAAATGACAATGATCCAAAAATCATCACTAAGAGCTTCATCGATGTTCCTAGGTACTATATGAGACAATAATGCAAGATTATCAACACAATTTATAAAGTGTCTTTTTGTTCTTACCCCTTCATTGAGATTACCAATGATTTGATCATTTGGATGATTATGGATGTATTTCCACTCCTTTGGAAGATCATGATTTGTCTCTCCTTCATGTGAGGTTGATTATTAAATGTCAATGATCTCTTCACTTTCATCCTTAGGTATTGAATGATATTCATTTGATTGAACAATATCTTTGTTCGTTGACTCAATAGGTAGCTCTTGAAAATCACCTTCATTCTCATCTCTTGGCAAGTAAATGTTAGATTCATCAAATACAACATGAATAGTTTCATCAATAACCATAGTTCTTTTATTTTAAACATGAAAAGTTTTTCTATTTGAAGAGTAGCCAAGGAACATACCTTCATCGGATTTCATGTCAAACTTACCAAGATTGTCTTTGACATTTAGAATAAACCATTTACAACTAAACACTTTAAATTAGAAAATGGAAGGAATTTTGTCAAACATAAGCTCATAAGGGGTTTTCTTAACAAAGGATCTAAGAACCAATATAGCAAGAAGTATTCATAAATTCAACCCAAAAATATTTTTGCAAATAATTATCACATAGTATGGAACATGCCATTTCTTGTAAAGTACGATTTTTCCTTTCAACAACACCATTTTGTTGAGGAGCTTTTGCAACTGAAAAATTGTGAGATATATCATTCTCATCACATAATTTTGTAAAAATACTATTGCAAAACTTTCTACCATTATCACTTCTAATGAAAATAAGTTTGCAACCAATGGTGTTTTGTACTTGTTTAAAGAGCTTGACAAAAGCTTCAAAAACTTCATCTTTACTCAACAAGAATAATATCCAAGTAAATCTAGAAAAAAAATCATCAACAATCAAATAGACATATAGTTTGCCACCAATGCTCATGCTTCTCATAGGACCAAATAAATCCATATGTACAAGTTCAAGAAGTTTTGAAGTAGAGACATTTTCTTTGATTTGAAAGAGCTCTTGACTTGTTTAAATGTATCACAAATATGATCTTTCTCAAAATTAATGTTAGGCAAACCTCTAACATACTAAAGTTTTGAAAAAATATGCAAAGTATCTATGCTAACATGTCCTAATTTACAATGCCAAAGATATGTATCATCAACTTTCAAAGAAAGGCATATAACATTTTGTTCAACTAAATCATCAAAATAAACATCATACATATTTTCATTTCTTCACACTTGCAGATGATCATTCTTGAGCTTGCGGTCGACCAACTTTTCCTTGGGTTGTCCGCAACCTTACTGTCCACTTAGTGGATGATCTATTTTTCCATGAGGTCGACCGGAACCTTCTCAATGGTCGTCCGCAAGTTCACCAAAACTACCAGTCTTCACTTAAAGACAAAATCCACTTATATCATGATATTTATAGGATATTAAGTGTTTATGAGAAAAGTTTGTAAAAGAATTATATCAAACAATGTGGCAAGACAACTCAATTATCACTATATGCAATTTACATGTTTCATGAGGAAATAATTTAGCATATACAAAATCTAATTAGAGAACTAATCAAGTAATTGTATTAAAAATACTTTTCAACCACATGTAACACATATAACATTATGAACAAGGTTTACATAATTCATAACCAAAAAATTCTTACTAATGATTCAATCTCAAAAGAATGAATATTTTTTTATTACCTTCATGAAGAACATTGTACCTTAGTATATCATATTTGATCATGTGGATTGAGCAAATTCTCTTGACATGTTGTATTGCTCCTTCATGATCAACATATTGAGTTACCTACAAAGAAGATGAAACTTTTGGTATCCAAGTGACTTTGGATCCATGAAAATTAGTCGAATTTGTTTTAACAATCCAAATACTTTTTGCACCATTCTCGATTTTCTTCTTGGCATAACATATATTTACCTTATGGCCAAACTTACCACAATAGGTACAACATTTTCTTGATGACATATGAGTATGAGTGTGATGTGTATGATGTACATGATATACTCTATGATGTGCATGTGAGATATTCTTGTGTGATAAATTTTTATGTGTATGCGAGACATCATCATGTGTATCAATAAAACCAATACCTCTCTTATTATTAGAGAGTCTTTGAGTACCAAGTAATTTATTCAAATTATCTCTACCACATGTGAGTGTATGTAAGCTAACACTAAAATCATCTATTCTCAACTTCATAGCATTATAGTCACTCATCATGTCATTCAATTTCTTGTTTCAAATAACAAGATCATTATAAACATTTTCAAGAAATTTCACCTTATCACATAGATCAAGAATATTTTCATCAAGAGTCATTTTGGAAGAAAGCAATAAAGCATTTTCATCAAGTAATTTAGCATTCTCCAATAACAAATTTTCAACTTGACATTTCAAGAATTTATTCTTCTTGATGACTTTCTTATTTCATGATAGAGATTAGCAACAAATTCATCTTGATCAAATATATCACAATTATCATTGCAATCATTTTCACTAACATGCAAATTTTGTGAGGTAGAAGTACTTACCTCATCTTCAAGAGCCATAAGACAAGTGTTTGCAAACTCGGATTGATCGTTTTCTTCATTTTCACTTTCTTCTTGATTTGATGTGCATGTCAATCCTTCATGTGCAACTTCAAGTAATCTCCACATTTCATATGCGGAACTACAACCACTTATTCTATTGTATTCATCTAAATCAAGAGCACAACAAAGAATATTCATAGTAATAAAGTTTGAAGTCATTTTCTTTTTATCCTCTTCATCGAACTCTTTAAGAGTTTTCTCAACACTTTTTCCCTTTATAATCTTAGTAGGAACATAAGGACCATTTATAACAATATTCCATAAATCAAAATCAATGGAGGAAATATAAATATGAATTCTATATTTCCATAAAGTGTAGTTATAGCCATTCAACAAAGGTGGTCTACTAGTAGAGTAACCCTCACTTATGATATTGTTGTCTATATGACCCATAAGATCTTTACTTCTAGGTGATTAAACTTCAAACGAGAAGACCTGCTCTGATACCAATTGAAAAACCTAAGAGGGGGGGTGAATTAGATTTTTACTCGATTTTTCAACCTAATTCAATAAAACACCTCTTTGACAACAAATATCAAACACTTTGTGTGCTAGTTATGTGAGAAATAATGTGTTCAAATAAAATGTAGAAATTAGAGCAATGAACACAATGATTTATAGTGGTTCGATTTATCAAACAAAACCTAATCCACTACTTTGAGTTACCTACTCAAGGATTTACCAAATCCCTTCACTAATAAAATAAATGAGATTACAAAAGAGGTTCACCCAATTCACCTTAGGGTTTTACAAATAACCTCTCAACCAATCAAGGCTCACTCAACCCTTGAGTTTTACAACACAACCTTGATTATACAATAATCCCACCACTCTCCTCAGTGAATCCTAACAATACAATTCAATTCAAGGTTCACCCAAAGGTTTTACAAACAAACCTTGAATACAAAACAACCTACACAATGCTCACCCTAACATTTAGGGTTTTATGCTACTTGCAACCTTGATACAATTACAATCAATAATAAGAGATATAGAGTTTGATAGATATCACCTTAATGTGAAGATATATCAATTTGAATCACAATCACCTCTTTGAGTAATGGCTTGTCAAGATTGCTCAAAATTCACCTTTGAATGTAAAAACCCTTCTTGAACAATTTTAACAAGATTGATGTTTAGAAAGGGTTTTGGAATGTTTCTAAGATGTTATAGGATCAAGATATACAATGTTTTTGCTCAAAAATCTTCTTGGAAAGAATTCCAAAGGTTTTGGTATTTAAAGGTTTGTTCCCAACGGTAACAACCCTTAATGCTGTTGGAAACCCACTCAGGAAGTGCGGTCGACCGCATATCAGACTGGTCATCCGCACCATCATCCGCAAGCTCACTGGACAACCTTCGGATGATGATTTTTCATCGTGCGGTCGTCCTCACTTCACCTGCGGTCGACGTCATGGTCGTCCACAAGTTGACAGATGAACAAATTTGACAGCATATGCATCCACAAGATAAACTAACTTGTGGACGATACCTGGGCCACTTTAGGTCGACTGAAACATGTTCATTTGTGTATCAACAATACTCTAAAACACAAATGAGGATTTCAATCAACCATATAAGTTATGGTATCAATCCAACAAGAGTTTATGAACTATTTAAGTTTTTGAAATCAGGATGCATGGTTTTCAAAATACCAAAACATATTTTAACATATTAAAAACATTTTGAAATAACGTTTTAAGTTTATAGAGCAACCTTTAGAAATCATCTCTCAATTAGAGGTAGAACTAGAGATATCAAAATATGTAAGTCTAAAACTATACCTCTAGTTCCTATCTAATCCAATAAAAGCTTGTCTTCAAATCTTGATAGTCTTGACATGTATACTTACTTGAAGACTTGAAATCTTGTTCTTGCATGGATTAAATCATGAATCCAAAAACTCTATCACTTGTACAAATAAGACATTAGTCCTCATCAATGTTTGTCATTAATCAAAATTAAGATATTAAAAGTTTTAGGGCTTTCAATGAGGATTAGTCATGATCAGTTTTAGAGGGTTTTTTTTTAGTATTACTTGATAACTTTTATAAAGGGCATAACCACAATAAAATAATATATTGAGAACATTTCTAAAATATATTTTTCTTCTTCTCTTAGAATTTTTTTATTAGAGATATGTGATCCACATTATTTGATTAATTTAATTAGTAATCATATCCCTATAATAAATTGATGAAATCTTAAATTGATTAATTATGTCAATGAGGTTGTAACGCAATGGTTAGTGCACATCACACAAGACCTAGGGATCTTGACTTCGACAACCCCGCTCCAATGTAATAAAAATAATATTGATTATTCTCTCTATCCCCTTTTATAAGTTGTAACAATCAAACTCATTTGCCCCTAAATATAAGACGTTTTGCTATCTTTTCTAGTATTTTATCTATTATTGATTACTTTATCTCTACTTATTTTCTCTTTATTCCAAGTACAATAAAATCCCTCAAATAGATAAAACAAATACTCCTAGTTTCAAGTAGGATAAATATAAGTACAATACGAAGTAAAATGATTAGTTTTTTTAAGAACAAGCCAAGAAGATATATTATACAAGAGCAAAATAATGCCAAGCAGCAAGGCCAACAACCAAGCCGAAACAAAAACAGCCCCATGTCATCCTAAAATTAATAACAATGCAAGTTACAAAACAAACACGCTTACCCCATAGTAGAAGAAAGCTTCCTCAAACTTGGCAATTGACAGCCCACCACTAAATGAAGAAAAGATATCTTACCAAACACAAAAAACAAAGAAATTGTCTACCACTAAACTAGAAGAAGATGAACTCAAAAGACTTCTTGCAATTCGAGAGTGATAGAAACCCCATATTTAGCCAAAACATCTGCCTCTTTATTGCCCTCTCTAGAAATTTTCACTAAGATCCAATCACAAACTGTAGCCTTCAAGTGTCAAATTTGCAAGATAAATTTCATAAGCCTCTAAGGGACTTCATCTAGGCAACAAACCCATTTCAAAGTATTTGCGGAATCAGTTTCAATAATCAACCTCATGAAACCCAACCACCTTGAAGCTGCAAATATTAAAATAAAAAGAAACTCATCGTATGGCAAGCAATTCAGCTTGGTCCGACTCAACTGACCCAATAGATTCTAAAAATCTAGGCAAAGTCTACAATATTTTTTTCTTCTTCTCTTAGACTTAGTGTACCTCACCTAATAACTATAGATCTTGAGCTCATCATGCCCTGCCCCCATGTAATAAAAAAAATTGATTGCTCCCTTCGTCCTCTTTTATAAGATGTAACAACCAAACTCACTTGTCCTTAAATATAAGATGTTTTAA
Organism: Apocynum venetum; assembly: GCA_019593545.1. Taxonomy (NCBI): domain Eukaryota; kingdom Viridiplantae; phylum Streptophyta; class Magnoliopsida; order Gentianales; family Apocynaceae; genus Apocynum; species Apocynum venetum. Next base: position 115,209 of record SRSM01000449.1, read on the forward strand.
TATTTTTATGGTATTTTATCTATATTGACTATTTTACTCTACTTATTTTATCCTTGTTTGAAGTACAATAAATACTCCTTGGATGAGAGAAAACAAATATTATTTGTTCCAAGTACAATAAATATGGGTACAATATGAAGTAAAATAATTCTTTGGTTTGTGTGAAATTGCTTATAACATCTTATAAAAGGTGACAAATGGAGTATTTATTAAATCTCTCTATAAAGTATTTGGTCATATTCTAATTAATTGATTATTCAATCTCTCAATATGTGCTAGAACCGAAATCATAAGCGGCCTCTAGCAAGACATTATGCGTACCCGATATATAAGTGAAAACAATTAGTCCAATATTTAGTCCTCGAAGATCATGAAATGGATGATAAAGTATAAGACATAAATTGAGTCATCCTTATTTAGCTTTAGCATTCATTTCTTGGTCTCTAAGTTAGTTATCGAAAAAAATAATATCTGTAATTAACTTTCCATTTATATATTTAAGCAAGATAATACATTTCCATTGTTTAACAAGACAATGCAACAAGATGTGTTGCAATAATGTTAACGATCGACTGCCTAATCGAAAGAGCATTTGGGCGAGGAAGAATTCAGTAATCAGAAGTCATCAACATGTCTCAAATTAGTCACAATGGAGGAGAGGCAGCCATAATGTTGAGAGACGAAATCACATTCCTAGGTACTAATATTGGAAATCTCGTATATTCTCAATCTATGTTCGTAATATTCATCCACTTAGTTCAATAAATTCTATTTGGAAGTGTTTCTCTAAGTTTGGACCCATTGTGGACATCTTTATTCCAAAATATTTTGGGACCCAAAAGTCTCATAGCAAATGTCTATTTGTAAGATTCAGAAATGAGCATGAGGCTCATCGAGCAGTGTATGAGCTTGCTAATACTATTATTGATGGTAATGGTGTTCTTGTTAGGGTGGCTAGGGCTCCTAATACTACAAGTAACTCAATAGCATGTCAAAAACTTGTGGATAAGTCTATTGTTGTTAGATCCTTTAAGGATGTTTTGCTTCAAAGTGGTAAATGTGGTACGCCTTCTGTTGGTGATAGTAAGGTCAACTTTCAGATTCCTACATTAAACGAGTGTCACACCTACTCTTCATTGGATTTGGTGGGGTGTGGAGACAACATAAAAGCATCCAAAATGGAGCTCACAGTTGACTTTCTGAAGGACACCTTAGATTGGTTGCAAATGAGCGCCATTGGAAGACTTCATTGTCTTGTTATTTCAGTCTATCCAAAAAAATATTTCATATGACAGGATTGCAGTGGTCCTTAGACCTTTATGTGAGGATAAGATTCTGCTCACTTTTTCCTCCAAAGATGATTTGTTTCATGTATTGACGGATTTCATAGATCTCTTCAATATTTGGTTTCAAGACATTTCCCCATGGATAGAATATGGGTGTGATAGAAGATCACAAGTTTGGGTGAAGCTAAAAGAGGTTCATCTCCTTATCTGGCATGAAATGTTTTTCAACAAGATTGGAGAATTATGGGGTCATGTAGTTTCAATAGCAAAGGTCGCCAACTCTTAAAACATATTGTCTGTAGCATGGTTAAAAATAGAGGTGGATACTATAACCAATATTCCTTTAGCTTTCATGTGGAAAATCAATGGTATTTCAGTTAAAATTATAATTTTCATTGTCAAGGAAAATTTGGTTCCATTGATCTTTGTGCAAGACAATATAAACAATTCATCGTTATCCATGATGAATGAAGATTCTAGAAAAATGAACAGTGACAATGGCAGCCCTCCGATAGCACAAAGCAGAGGACAACTTCTCCTCAATGGCATGCTTGAGGAATCCAGCGACAAGAATGGGTCATTGGAAGTCCCCAGGGGCATAGAACAACTGCCCCCACGACTCAACTTGGGTCATGAAAAAAAAAATGGGTCATTGGATGCAACAGTTGAAAACACGAAAAACAATCCTACTATCCTCGATTCGTGTGATGAGAATGGTCATGATGTCAATTTTAAAATAAAGGATTCAAATTCTTTGACTATTACTAGTGGTGGGGTAGATAGGGTAGCTAAATATATTGATATTAGTTTGGAAAAAGACAGTAGTATCATGCTGCCCACTAATATTGATTGAGTTCCAAGAATACAAGCCATGCCATTGTTTTTCATTTGAATGATTCAAATGATTTTTTTATTATAAGTGGTGGGCATGTAGAGGTATCCAATAAGTTTGATCAACAATTTCTTAAGGATATTGGCATTGTGTGTGAGGGAGAGTAGAATTTGATTGGTTGTCCAATCAGTTTGGCCAATATGGAGTTGGCTTCTAAAGATAAGAATGATGTTGGGCTAACTAAAGATATTAGCCTTAATTGAGATCGTGGGTTGGTCCTATTAAATTCCAGGATTAATTCTCAAGTGAATACTTAGGCTAGAGTTAAAACAAGATGGCGTAGAAGCTCTAAGGGTAGATCTGGAGCTCTATGAGGGAAATTTTTTCCCATAAAAAGAAATACGAAATAAAAGAGAACTATGACCGATGCTTTAGGCATTTTGGGGGGGGGCAAAAGAAATATTGGGGTTGAACCTTCCATCTATGACTCTGATATTGATCATAGGAACAGTTTGTTGCATCAGGAAGCAAAGGCCACAAGAAAAAAAAGGGAAAACTAAAAGAAAATATGGAAGGAGAAACAAAATGGAAATTGAAAATTAATTACTTTACTATGCGGCATTAGCCAAATACCACTGGAGAAACCAGAAAGGCAGAGAAGGAAAGCAAGAAATACCAGGATCTTAGCCATTGTTATAACTCATAAAAGAGATGAAAATTAAGGATTTTTTTAATATGATCAACAGATGATCTTGCTTATTTATAGTGTTTCTTTTGCATGGTTTTCTGGGATCCTTTTTTATAAATTATTCAACCATTGAAAAAATATGCAAAAGAGATAGCTTTTTTATAAGGGAAATTATGTTAATGTTGATTATCTTGTGGAAAAGAACATTCAAGGGTCGAAGCTTTTTTGACTTCTCAACTACAAGAATTATGACAAGTAAGCAACCACCATACGCACAATTTATTTTAAGCAAATTGTATGAATGCTGAATAGATAGTGCCCAATCTACTGTAGTAGGGAAATCATGAAGTCAAATCTATTGTGGATTTGTATTTTGGAAATTTCGGTAGGTTACTTTAGAAGTAAATTTGTTTTAAAAGATTAATGTTCACTCAATCCCTATATAGGATTTTCATAATCTTTTCGATCTACCAATGATCACCTAAAAGTTTAAAGAATTAATTATTCCTTCAATCCTTTCTATGTCCTCTGAAAACTTATTGTTTATCCTTAATTATAAGTAGTTTTAGGACTTTTCAAATATATTTTACCATTTATTCTAATGTTATCTTTATTTATCATTATTTCTCCTCTTATATTCTTTTTTATTTTAAAAAAGAAACTTTATTTTTTCCTCATCTTTTTCCTCTCTATTTTTTATTCTTAATACAAAAGCTTTCTTCTCGCTTTCTTATTTTTAAGAAATAAATAAATAAGTGCATCATATGAACTAAAATACTTCAATAATGTGTGAAAAGTCTTCTAACTAGTTATAAAAAGGGACCAAGATAGTATAGTATTAAAAACAAGTATTCAAAGTATGCCTTCATAGATATTTTGAATTTGAAGAACAAGTAGAAGGACACAATTTAATCGAGAAACTAGATAAATAAAACTAATAAACTACTAAGCTAAATAAAGATTGCAACTTTCATAGTTGTATGATAGAGTAACACGGTTTAGGATCTTTTAATAATAATTGTTTTACTAACTTTCTAATGATATCTTAAATCATGAAGGCAAAAAGCTCATGCACTGTTTGCAAGAAAGGAAAATCAATCCTCGTTCATGATGAACCTCTTAAAAAAACACATAACATATTACGCAACGGAAAACTAAATTAAAAATCATTCCTTCAGCCATAATTGATCAAGTACAATAATTACCTCTTTGTTTAAGCTTCATGGTCATCACAGACAAATATATATAGGTAGGTTAAGGATCCTCAAAAACAATTACTAAATTAGTACGAAATAGGATTTCCTTCCATCAAGGAATTAGACATCTAATTGGATTGCAAAACCAATTAAGATTTGACTACCTAATAGGGAGATATTTAGGAATTGACTAACTCACAAAGCCAATTAGAATTCTATCAAATCTTTAATTGAAATATTTTAGAATGAATTAAGATTTGATCAAATATCTAATTAGATATTTTCAATATTTGAATTAATCAAATAATGCGGATCGTATTAAGTTTCCAAAAGAGACAATTCTAACATAACCTTTTATGATCATTAAATTTGTACTTAAAGACATAGTCAAAGAGGTGCTTCCCAATTGCTACAAAGAACTTGTGTGGGTGTATACAACTTCATATAACTAAATAGCAATCTCCTTCAATTGCATCTTCAAGCCTAATGCAATTGCATCTTAAAGCTTAATGTACTGGCCCCATTATCCCACTTTGGTATGTGAAAAATCTGAAGAGGACCACGAAAACACTTCTCCAGAAAAAATTAGGGTTCAGAAAAAAAAGTCCCTATCCATGGGTACCCATCTGCATTCGATCGTCAATAGAACAAGTTTTATTTGGTTAAAGTGGGATGGAGTAAGATGTGAGTATTGAAAAACAGTGGCAGATATGAATACAAATATAGGCTTTGTACCTGCAAGTATTCACTTTATATCAGCATATGTATATAACATAATTATACCCGCATATGTATATAACATAATTATAGCCGTTTTATACATAATTATTATACAAATTATTTATTAATAATAAGAGTATAATTGTAAAAATACGTACTAAAATTAAAAATTGAATAATTGAAATAAGCAATTGAAATTAAACAAATAGAGCATTAAGCTCACAGATTTCGTTCCTAATTTTTTTTTGTGAGATAAATCAAATGATTTCGTTTCAGAGAAAGGCTAACGGAAGCATTTTGGTCGAGTAATAAAAGGTATTTTAGTAAAATCACTATTTCCCCAATTCCAACTTATTTGTACTAAGCACTCTAGGCAAAAATCGATCTCTTCTTCGCAAAAACAAGCATCCGACAACGTCGGCTGGAGGCCTCTGTCCATGGACAACATCAAACTGATTTGCTTATATGTGGATAATAAAAGAGTAGAACTTGGAGGTCATCTCCATCTCATCTCATCTAAGTACTTTTTCTGCTATAGTTTTCGTCCAATTTTATTTAGTTGCTGAACGGCAGAAAATTGTAGCTCAATGCTCAACTCACTATGACTATGAACATAATTAATGCTCTTTTTCTTCAAAGCAGACAAAACAAAAACTTCTTTTTATATGCAAAATCCCTTGTTTGAAATCTATCTCTTGTCTGACGAAAAAGGACTTCAAATTTTAGAAATAAATATTCAGTGGCTCAATGACTGTTATCTGGTCAGCATTCATTGCATAGATGATAAATATGTAAGCTAATTATTTCCTAAATTTTAGCTTCCTGCTTCAATCATCATCATCATTCTGGAACTTACCTCCAAAAGGCAAAAAGTAAGAGGAAAATATAGTGCTTTACTTCAGCACAGAGAGACTTCAGCACAGAGAGTAAACTTACTTTTGTATGCGCTTTTGTTGGAATTCTATTGATTTTCTTCACTGCTTTGTTTATCATTTTGTCTATTTGAATCAACATTTTATGCCTTGGCTGCACGTTTTATTGTCTCCTTTGTTTTTGTATGCCCTTGCTTCTTGTTTTGCAAATTGGTTGTCCTGATTTCACTTGATAAGATGTTTTAAGGAAATTTGGAAAATTTGTAATATTACATAATAAAGTTGGGAATGATGGTCATAAGTTAGGTTTTTTTTTATAAATAACTAAAGGTAGATAAGCAGAGGTATGTTATTCACAGGGTAAAAGTTTTCATTTTGGGGATTTCTATGCCATTCTAGAACAGACTGAACAACGTGGAAATTCTGCTTGAAACATGATAAAGCAAAGAAAATTATTTATTGTGTGCTACATGTGGTGAGAATAGCTTAATAGGGACAAGTCTGCTTTGGTTCTCTTATGTAATCTCATGGCATTTTATGCCTATTTATATATTTCTACATTTCTAAGAAAAGGAATTGTTTTCTTCATAAAATGCCTCTATTTATTGTTTAAATATTTTTTAAAAAAATTCTTTTTACTTTCTCTTGAACTATTACTCCATCTCTCAAGAGAGAATTTTGGAATAACACAAAAGTCATTTAGCGACTCATATTTTGGAATGGAGACAGTATGAATTTAGGCAGTGTTTCCAATATAGAATTTGATAGAATTTAAAATTCCACAACATTCCATGGATCCTCAATTTAGAATTTTATAAAATCTATCAATATTCAAGTTCTTCAATATGGATTTGAATTGATTATAAGATTTCAATGTCCTCAAAAATTTATGGATTTTAATAGAATTTTTTTATGAATGAAATTTAAAGGAATTTGAAGTAAAAAATATGAAGATAATTTTTCAACAAATCCGACCATGAACTCTCGAAATTTCATATAATTCCTCTCTTTATTGCCAATAAAAAAATAAAAAAAACAAATAACAGCCCTACCTTTCTCAACTTGGAAGAGATGTTGCCCTAGTCTCATCTCCCTCCTTTCACGACAATCATTTTCTACACATATATTGCTCCGTCTATATGCTATTATTACTATTATAAAACACTAATAAAAATTCACCAAATTTCATCAAAATTTGTGAAATAGAATTCCTTGTAATCCATCTATTCCAAGAGATAGGATGAACTATACTATATCTAACTTATGAATCTGGTTTGATGTTGAAAAATTTGTCTAACTAATTTTTTCTTGCTTCCTCTTCATATTTGGTTTGGAGTAGTCTTCAAAACTTGATATATATCTCCATTAAGTTTCCTTGAAGACTTGAACCATTCATAATTACATGGATTGGAGTATATCTCTGTTAAATTGCTTTGAAGACTTCAATCATTTATGATCATATGGATTATATTAGAATCCAAAAATCTATCACAATCACAAGTAAATCATTAAAATTGATGAATGTTTGTCATTAATCAAAATGTAAGTTAATTAAAAGTAATAAGGCTTTCAAAAAGCAAGGTAATGTAATAATAAACGTAGTTACAACCAAGTTATAAGACAAGAAATTCTCCATACACCAAGTTGAATGCTAAAATAGTATTTTAAAGTGATAAAAAAATTGGTTTTGAAGATAGATTTTTTTTTAACTTAATATAATATTTTTATTTTTAAAAGTGTGAATAAGTAAAAATTGTTTCAAAAGACATATATGGCTTTTCTAAAATAGTTCTTTTACTTTTTGAAAAATTTTAACTAAAAAAAAATTGAAAAAGTAATCCAATCAAACATGGTTGAAAACAACGTTCTAGGTTAGAAAGAGTTAAATGCCAGTGACCGAGAACAAGGCCATAATTGTGATAACTGGGGAAGATGCAAAGGCATTGAATTACTGGCTATGTTAGGAAGATTAAACAAGCAAACTTCTATGGAAATGAAATATTATGGTCATGCTTTTATAATTTACGTTGAACTCAACAACTCAACATGTACTAAATAATTTGGTTAAGTTCAATATTACTGGCCAAGTCACTTGAATTGAAAATTTATTTTTTATTGAAATGACGTTAAACAACTTATCGAATAGGGTCGGGTTGTACTTATTTTAAGTCCGTAATAATTCAAACAAATCCAACCCTGCCAAATTTTTTCCCTTGGTCTGAACGAGTTGGGATGCAAACCTGGTTTTAAGTTTGAGTCACCATGGATTCCAAGAAGTAAAGATGCAAAAAATTGGACCAAGAAGCCAGCTTAGTGATAAGATTCTCTATGTACTCCTAAAAAAAAAGATTCCCATGTACTAAAAAGAAAAAAGGATTCCCCATATACAAAAAAGAAAAAGATTCTCATGTACTCCTAAGAAAAAGGATTCACCATGTGCTTCTCAAAAAAAAATGCCAAGAATTGTGGTATGAAGACTTGTTACAATCGTAGAGAACGAAAGCACGAAAAAGCAAAGATAATTGGCAAAGAAGAAACTAGGAAAAAATGAAGAAAGAAAAGGAGAAAAAGCTAAGATTATTGGCAGAAGAAACCATCAAAGGTTGAACCTCATTAGGATGTACTCTCTCACGAATGAAGGAACTAACCATCAATCTTCACATGTCATGTTGCAGATGGATAACGAGATTCATAGCTATGTATACAGCCGCTTGATTATCACGTTGTACCTTGGTTGTCCCAAATGGAACGACACCTTGTTATTGCAACAAGAAATAACCACTGCCTGCTTTCCAATTTTTTTCATAGTTCTGTGTACAATCGCTTGATTATCACATTGTTACTTGGTTGCTCCACACATGAAACAACACCTTGTTCTTCCAACAAGAAGTGAATTCACAAAATTACTATATTCATTCTCAACCGAGGATTGCACAACAACTGCTCATTTTCCACCTTCTCATAGCTATGTGTACAGCCGCTTCATTATCACATTGTACCTTGGTTGCTCCACATGGAACTGAACGAGGTCCTGTTCTTGGTGCAAGAAGTGAGTCAATCGAGTATTGCGCAACCACGCAAAACGTTTTGAAAACTTTTCCATAAGATTGGTGGCTTGCCAAGAATTTAAAACTAAATTCATCATTCTCCATAATATCTCAAAATATTATGGACATGAAATTTTACTCTCTAAATTTTTATCACATTAAAACTTTAAATATTCTCATAACCTCACATATGGTCTCGTATATTCATAAAAATAATGCTCGTTTTGGTCCGTAATTAAATGTCCACACTTGATTTAGTTTAAAAATTAAGAAAAGTTTTGACTTCAAGGATGTTACCTCTCTGTCTTTATTATTAATTAAGTTAGTAGTTGTGACCATTAATTAGAAAATGTAAATTCATTAAATTAAGGAGGTTGTTTGTGGAGCATTAGATGAAAGATATGTTTATTTGAAAAAATGTACATTCATTTTTTGACATTCAAAAATAAAAATGTGAACATATAATTCACAATGAAAATGGTATTTTTTCCATTACTTTTTAATTGAATATACAACTTTAAATAATTTATTAATTATATATTTTATATTTTATATTATTATCAATCACGTGGGATAACAAAGTTCATTTAATTTAAAACTATGAGCCAATTTGGCCCCAAAGTTCACATAGGGCTGAGCTTAGCATTAGAATCTTAGAAGGAATCAAGCTTTGAGCTGGTTTTTCCCCGTCCGATTTTGATTTCTGGCCTGGTTTGGCCGTGTTGGTCGAATTGCCAACTGTTGACACATCGAGATTCACGATTCATTAATAGGTCCTCTATAAATAGGAATTCCATGGATGATTATTGCTTAAAATTTAAAAGAAAAAATATTGATTCCTACGTACCCAAGAAGATGGCATCTGTAGACGTTATTCGTCATCGACCAAACTTCCCAGAAAACATATGGAGTGATTGTTTTAACGAATTTTCTCTCGATAAGGAGGTTAGATTTCTTACTTAATTATTGGTGTGTCAAACATGGATCTTGATTAATGGAAGATAATGACAGAAACCAAAAAATTCATATGTTCCTGTAGGTATATCATTCGTACGCCAAGGAAATCGAAAAGTTGAAGGAAGAAGTCAGGATGATGATCTTGGCTGCCGAGAGCAATAATATAGTTGAGAAAATTACTTTGATAGACATTGTTGAACGACTCGGCCTGTCATATCACTTTGAAGAAGAAATTGAACAGCAACTAGAACTGATGTTCAATCTGAATACAACATTTGAAGACTATGATTTATGCAAAACGGCACTTTTATTTCGAATTTTCAGGCAACATGGATACAAAATCTCTTGTGGTAAGTAAATACCCGGTTATGATCTACAAAACTCAAGTCTTTAGATGAGGTGAAAATTTAAACGTATCTCACATTAATTTTCGTATTCACTCATGTTTAATTCTCAAGATTCTTGAACTTGATTTTTGACTGAGGTACTAGGTAGTTTTGATAAATTTGTGGACGAAAATGGTAAATTCAAGGAAACATTAAGCTCTGACATAAAGGGCATGCTGAGCCTATTTGAAGCTGCTCAAGTGAGGACACAAGAAGATGCCATTCTCGAAGAAGCCCTTGCATTCACAAAAGCCAATCTCAAGGAAAAAGTTCAGCACTGCTCGAGTAGTTCACTCATGAAACAAGTGACTCGTGCCCTCTATCAATCGCTGCACAGAGGAGTTCCAAGACTAGAGGCTCGTCATTACATCACTATTTACGAGGAAGATGAATCTAGGAACGAACTTCTTCTAAGCCTGGCTAAAAAAGATTACAATTTGTTGCAGATGTTGCACAAGGAAGAACTTTCTGAATTGTTAAGGTAGAAATTCATAAATTTCATATTTAGTCCTTGATAAATTCCATATCAAGAACTAAATATAGAATTTATACCGTGGTAAAAGTTAAAATCTGCTTTGAAACATATCCAACCTAATATTTATTTTCTTTCCAGGTGGTGGAAGGAATTGAACATTTCAAAACTTCCTTACATAAGAGACAGAATGGTTGAATGCTATTTCTGGAGTTTAACAGTGTATTTTGAACCTCAGTTCTCCTTCAGTAGGATCATATTTACTAAGATCACAGTTGCAGCTTCAGTATTAGATGATACAATTGATGCCTATGCCACCGTTGATGAAATTCCAATTCTCTCTGATGCAATTCAAAGGTTTGTCATTCCGTGAGATAACTTATAAATCCTAAATAATATATTTAGGTTTAGAAGGAAATTCCCTGTCTCATAATTTGTCATTGTTTGATTCAGAGTGAAATTTTGTGCAAAAATTGAGATTATAATATAATAGAAGATGCATGAACTTATGTTAAATCTCAAAACAGAAAAGTAGAATATGATGGGGTCATAAGATTTTTTTAATCCTCGTTTGATTTAGTTTAATATTTTTTTTTTGTATGTGAGAATAAATTATGAAACCTTGTTGGAATAAGTAACTCATACAAAATGGAACTGTACATGCTGGCTTTATTAATCTTTGAAGATCTATTTGCACTTCCTGTTTCCAGATGGGACGAGATGGAAGCCCAAGGGCTCACAGGCTACATCAAGGCATGCTTTTTGGATCTTCTGAAAATATACCGAGAAGTTGATGAGAGCCTTAGGAAAGAAGGATCTTCCTTAGGTGTCCATCATCTGAAAGAAGCAGTGAGACACATTTGCATTTTGTCTATAATTTTCGCTATTTAAAGGAAATAGTAAATCTATGTGATCTAATTAATCTGTGACAAATTATTTTTCCTATATCAGTTCAAACAATATGCAAAATGTTCCAGCATTGAGGCGATGTGGTTTATGAAAGGAGAGCTCCCAACATTTTCTGAGTACTTGAGCAACGGATCGATCACAAGTGGATACTATCTCATCTCAGTAGCATCCTTCCTGGGAATGAAATCTGCCACAAAGGAAGTGTTTGATTGGGTAGAAACTACTCCAAAAATCGTCCTAAAATCAATGGCAATGAGTCGATTGGCTAATGATGTAGCTTCTCACAGAGTATGCACATATGTTCCTTTTCTAAGTAAATAACTGAGTTATTGTTGGTTTAGTTACTAACATTATCACTACATATCTTCATGTTCGGTTCACCCTTTTGCAGTTCATTTTTTAATCAAAACTTTCTCTCACCATACTGAATATTAACATATGATAAGCTAACACGCCCCCAAATCCAAAGCCAGTTCTCTACTAACGAGGCTGGCGCCTCAGGCCCGAGTATTTTAGGAATTTTAGGTGTCCAGTGTTAGGAGTTATACCAAGTTCAAGTCAATTAAATTATTTTTTAAAAAAAAACAATTAGGGCCCAAACATTATTAGTGTTCATTTTTAGAGCTTTGTTTTTGTAGTTGCTTGAAATACTAATATTTTTTTATTGCACTCATGCTGTAAACAAGAGGAAAAAAAAAGGCGTGTGGTGTTCAAATAAATTTTTGATAAGATAAAAAATATTGGAAAGGGCTTTATTTTTTATTTTTCTTTTGTTTGATTTCAAATTTATTATTCAATATATTGTGGTGTATTGCACTTTATATATTTGTTTGCAAAAATATGAAGACTTATTTTTTTAAGCTCGTGTAAGACTCTATCGACCATAGAACCAGCCTTGCTAAAATTCTAGATGGAACATTTCCCCTACAAATGTTTAGGGGCTTTCTAACGTTTTGATTTCAATATTTGCAAGTGAAGATTGAGAAGCAGAGGGCCAATGCAACCGGCATCGACTGCTACATGAAGAATTACAAAGTATCGGAGCAAGAGGCAATGGAGAAGTTCGAAGAGATGGTTGAAGATTCATGGAAGGAAATTAACATGGAGATGTTAATAAGGCCAATGGCCATCCCAAGGGAAATTCTCGTGAGAGTTCTAAGCCTCACTCACTCAATTGATGTTATTTACAAGAACCGAGAAGATGGTTACACAGAACCACAAAAGGCCATCGCACCCCATATCATTACCGTGCTTTTGGATCCCGTTGTCCTTTGATATTGGGTATCTATGGACTGGGTGGTTTTAAAATTCGTGTGATTTCTTTTGTGTGTACTCTTTCTTGTATGTTGCTTAGATTGGACATGTTATAAAAAGATCCTATGTACTTTAAAAATTGAGAAACCATAGATGTGAAGTCCTACTATCACAACACAACAGTCTTTAATACCAAATTTTCTCATCACAAACTACACGTTGCAGCAAAAGGTGAAAATTTAGATTCATTCTTGCATGCACCCATTGTCTGGACCGCCCTCCAAAATAAAAGATATTGGGTTCATCATTAGTCCAGTTTATTCACAGACTACCACGAACAAGATTGCAGACTGAATATCAGAAACTTCCAGTTTATTCTCACCCATACTAATACCACGAACAAAATCACAGACTGAAGCTTTCTCCAATAAACTGCTAAGTATTTAAAAAAGAAAAATGCAGCAGCATCTGTCGCCAATCGGTCTTTGATTATCAACTAATTATAGACGAAAATTGGACGAACAGGACAAAAAAAATTAAAAATTTTTTAATTAATTTCCATCGGAAATCCATTGCTAAATTGTGACGAATTACCTATGGATGCTTTTAATTTTTTTCTTAACTAATATATATTACATTTTAAATTTCAATTGGATATGCGTGGAAAATCTACCAATTAATTATCAACTAACATATGTTACGTTTTAGTCGGAAAGTGGTGAAAAAATAGCGACTCATTTTAGACGTACTTTCCGTCGGTATTCTGTCTAAAATTATCTCAAATTTCAGAAGGAAATATCCGTCGACAAATTGGGTTGAAAAAACATGATTTTCCTATAGTGATATAGAAAACAAGTTCCTATGTTTAAATTCCTAAAACAAGACATCTTAAAACTCCAATCGCACAACGTGACAACCAATCTTCATTCTCTTCCGGTAAAACAAACTTATGTTCCTTTACCCTTTGTATTTGGAATCCTTTTTCGTCAAAAACTGATTCAATGGGATTCTCTACAGCACCTTCCTTTCAAGTACCTCCCACAAAAACTTCCTTGAAAGATGTGGTACTCTCTTTAGGTGCCCATCTAGTTTTCACAGTACCTAAATAACTCTTATCGTCTGAAGTAGTAATTTTCCTATTAAAAATCTCCCATGGTCTTCGAACAGAAATAACGTTGCCTCCACCTTGCAACGAAATCTGACAAAAGCATATTTGAATGTATTATTTGCAACAGCATGATGCAAATTACTTAGAATATAAATATCCACTACAGTTCCAAATGAAGTAAACACCTTCCATAAAGCACTCAACAAAGTTACAGGATGCACATTCCCAACAAAGACCGAGAATAACTTCTTCCACTCAGCAAAAAAGAACACCATATCACATTATTCAATCCGTTTAAAGAACTACTTCAATAACGTTTTTATTTTTTAAGCAATGGTTACTTCAATAACTTAAAGAACACCATATCACATTATTCAATCCGTTTAATAATGTCCACGCGAATTCATTAAACAAAAGAAAAATTATTGAACCAAATTTCTCATTAAAAGACACCAAATGTAGAGAATAGCAATGTCAAGCCTTCTGAGTTTCTGAAGGCATAGCTAAATAATACTGTTCTAAGAGTCATCAAATACAATGAAATGTGTCTTCGCATCGTGCTGTCTCCTTCAAGGATAAATGCATGATGAAGAAGCTGCAGTAACATAAAATCAGAACAATCAAATAAACAATGTGATTTAAAATATAAAAAAGAAAAGCCAAAAGAAAAATTGTGTAGGTAAGTGAGATAGAGGAAGAAATTATAAAGGGAATTACATGGATCTGTAAGAACAATTTGGCCAATTTCAAGGTTGCAAAATCCGGTAGATATGTAGTAGATATCAAGGGCATAAGAGGTGTGAAGTATTAGGGTATTAGGTTCATAGCATTGTCCACCAAGGTTTATGGCGGTACAGTCACATAGCCCACATACATAATCTAAAAATCTCTGCATCTTATCGGCTAGTGCAAATGCTTGTGAAATACACCATGTTCTTCTTGTCTGCATCAAAGAATAAATAAATAAATCAATGAGAAATCTCCACCTTTGTGTTTTTTCTTTTTATTCTTTGTTGTTTGAGAAATTTATTAATATAGCAAGTAAATTTCCATGTCTTCCACACATAAGAACCAAAAGAAAAAAGCTATTTGGCAATAAAACTTCAGAATACTATGATCATATCAAGTACTAGCATATTTTCTCTTGCGTTTTGAATGTGTGGTGGAGAATCGTTTGATCATATATTTGTATGCAAATCAAGGGGAAGGCATAAGAATCACAAATATAGGACGATAAAAAAAAAAGAACAAGAAAAAAAAAAGGGCCAAGAATTTGTGTTACAAAGACATTTTATTATTCTAATGTAAAGAATTTAAGAGAAGAAAAAGGGAAAAGAAGAAAAGAAAAGCACATATAACATATTACCTTCTGGGCAGAAATAGAGCCAGCGGAAAAGCAGAGAAGAAAAACCAAGAAAAACAAGATCTTATTCATTGTTGCGTTATAAAGACTGCTGAAATTGTTCTTACTTATATAGCTTTTGCTTTCCAAAGAATATTCAAGAAACCTTTTAATTGCCAATATACACGGTTTAATTGATACATTTAGTTAGCCTCTTAACAAATAGTGGTACTCAAGAAATATTCATTCCATAAAATGCCATAGCTCTAAAAATAAAGAAACATTTTGTATGGAGCTCTTAAAAGGTAACTAACTGGAAACTAAATATATTCTCAATTAAAAATTAAATTAAGAATATATTTAGTTTCCATGTTGTCCAACAGAAAATCCAAATAATTGTTATTAATATTGCAATCCTTTTTACAAATTGAGAAGATTAAGATATACATTAACAGCCATTGATTTCCAAACACTCCTATGTATACTTGAGAATTTCCTTAAATAAGATGATGTCAATACAATTTTGATCCAAGGGCTACAATTCACTAAAAAAAATTTAAAAAACAAATCTAGATATTTGATCAAAGATAATTCTAGAATTTAGGTAAATTAAGTTTATTTCCAAGACGAACATTATATTTCGAACTTAGTCATTATAATTATACTCTCAGCATCAACAATCAACTAAAATCACTAAGTTACAGTATATTACAAATAAAATGTAATATCATAAGAGACATTTTGTCAAATCGAAAAGATTATTTAAAAGTAACATTCAAAATTTACCATTTTGTATGTTTATGTTTACAATATAACTCATCTAACTTATTTAGTTGTATAACATAACTATTCATGTTTATAGAGATAAATGTTTTTTATGAAAATAGAGAACGTTTTTAATTTAATAGTAAAATTTAATATCATATAGATCAAATTTACCCTTTTAATCCAGTTTTGAACGTATTAATTTATTTAAATTACAAATTTGTAAAAGCATATTATGATAAAAATCCAAAAAAATGTCTAATGTTTTCAACAAAAGAAATAAAAGTTCATCAAAATAATGTTTATGTTTCTATGGCATGAAGTTACCATTTTTCTTGAATGTATTACCATAAAAATCAGTAAGTTACCAAAAGAATATTATTAATGGTAATATTCTTGAAATAAATAGTAAGGCCACTTAAGAATATATTCATATTTAGAACTTAACAATTTTACCGATTTTCCTTTTATAGTAATATTTTTAATTCTACGATTTATTTTAAATAACAATATTACTAAATTAATGGGTCAATAAAATCCAATTTTGTTTCTAAGTGATTAATGGTAAACAGTAAATATCATTACTACCATTAGAGTATCTTGATTGCACAATATCAATGTCAAAAAGGTTATGTCACAACATCAAAGTTAAGGATGTGATCAAACTTTTCTCCCTTCGTCCGAAATTGAATGTCTAATTTTGACTTTGGCTAAAAATTAATAAAGTTGATTGACTTTAATTAACTTACCAAATTATGCTTGATATTAATATAATGGATTGTAGGACCCATGAGTTACTGAGATACAAATTTCTTGATTAATGTGGTAAATTGTGAGAATTATGAGTTAATTGTATATAAATATCTAAATTAAAAAGGTTATTAATAGAATTTTAGATAAAAAATATGTTTATTTAACAAAAGTGGATATTCAATTCTGGACAAACTAAAATTGAAATGTGGATATTCAATTCCAGACGGATAGAGTATTTTTTAATAAATTCACCAATTAGCAATTGACAAGTGAACAATATAATTCATTGTTGATATTATGCATTGCAGATGATTTTTAAAGTTGAATGTGTATTTATTTGACATTCATTTTATGTGTATTGACATTTCAATTATTAATTAACACATGACATTTTTTTTTACATTGATATTAGTGCATTAGAGATGCTCTTTTTTATTATTATTATTAAAACACACAACACTTATGAGGAAAGTATGAGTTAAACCCATGACCTTTTAAATCTTTACCAACCAAGCTTTTAACTACTTGTACAACCACATCACTTATTGATAATTCATTCAACTCTATTGCAAGTTAATTACTGCCCCCAACTATTAGTGGTTCAGCGCGGGGGTTCGATCCTGCTATATATATATATATATATATATATAAGGAAAATGAGTAAAGAGAGGAAAAAAAGAAAATAAAGGAGAAAGGTTATATAGATCCGAGGATACAAATAGGCCAATTTCCATGTTACAAATTCCTCGAACCCTGTAGAAGAGATCAAGGGCATAAGAAGTGTGAAACGGTAGAGTATCAAGTTTGTAACATGTTCCACTAGGGTTTATCTCTATAGGGTAATTTCCAACATACATAATCAAAAAATCCCTGAAAACAAAAATTGATTCGAGAAAGAAAGAAAATAAGAGAAGTTTAAAAAGAAAGAGAAAGGAAAATTTGAGAAGAAAAGCATGGGTAATTAACTTATTAGGATGCAATTACGTGTGGCAATTTAAGCCCGGTTCGATGAGCCAGTCCGCGTGGTCCGATTATTGAAACTAATTCTGCAAATACTCTGAAATGGGTTTGCTGCCTAGATGAAATCTCTTGGAGGCTTATGAAATTTATCGTGCAAATTCGACACTTGAAGCTGCAAATATAAAATAAAAAAGCTTATCGTATGGCAAGCAATTTAGCTTTGTTTGACTTAGCTGGCCCAATAGATTTGGAAAATCTAGCCAAAGTCTAAAAAAAAAAATTCTTCTTCTCTTAGACTTAGTGCACCTCACCCAATACCTATAGATCTTGAGTTTGTCAACCCCTGCCCCTATGTAATAAAAAAAATTTGATTGCTCCCTTTGGCCTCTTTTATAAGATGTAACAATCAAACTCACTTGTCCCTAAATATAAGATGTTTTAATCTTTTTATGGTATTGTATCTATTATTGACTATTTTACGCTACTTATTTTCTCCTTGTTTGAAGTACAATAAATACTCCTTGAATGAGAGAAAACAAATACTATTTGTTCCAAGTACAATAAATATGGGTATAATATGAAGTAAAAAAATTATTTAGTTTGTGTGAAATTGCTTATAACATCTTATAAAATGTGACTAATGGAGTAATTATTAAATATCTTTATAAGGTATGTGGTGAGATTCTAATTAATTGATTATGCAATCTCTCAGTGTCTGCTAGCATCAAAATCATAAGCAGCCTCTAGCAAGACATTATGTGTACCTGATATATAAGTGAAAAACATTAGGCATTCCAACTTAGTGGTAGTCCAATATTTAGTCCTTGGAGATCAAGAAATGGAGTCCAATATAAGGCATATATTGAGTCATCCTTATTTAGCTTTATCATTCATTTCTTGGTCTCTAAGTTAGTTATCGAAAAAAATAATATATGTAATTAACTTTCCATTTATGTATTTAAGAAAGATCATACATTTCTACTCTTTAACAAGACAATGCAACAAGATATGTTGCAATAATGGTAATGATCGACGGTCTAATCAAAATAGCATCTGGGTGAGGAGGAAATCAGTAATCAGAAGTCATCAGCATGTTTTGAATTAGTCGCAATGGAGGAGAGGCACCAATAATGTTGAGAGACGAAATCACATTCCCAGGTACTCAGACTGGAAATCTCGTCTATTCTTAATTTATGTTGGTAATATTCATCCACTTAGTTCATTAAATTCTATTTGGAAGTGTTTATCTAAGTTTGGACCTATTGTGGACATCTTTATTCTAAAATCTTCTGGCACCAAGAAGTCTAATAGCAAATATCCATTTATAAGATTCATAAATTAGCATGAGGCTTGTCAAGTAGTGTATGAGCTTGCCAATACTATTATCGATGGTAATGGTGTTCTTGTTAGGGTGGCTAGGGCTCCTAATACTGCAAGTAACTTGATAGCATGACAACAACTTGCGGATAAGGCTATTGTTGTTAGATTCTTGAAGGATGCTTTGCTTCAAAGTGGTAAATGTGGTACGTCTTCTGTTGGTGATAGATAGGTCAACTTGCAAATTCCTACATTAAACGAGTGTCAAACCTATTCTTCATTGGATTTGGTGGAGTGTGGAGGCAACATTTCATAGGACAACTTAGATTGGTTACAAATGAGCGCCATTAGAAGCCTTC
This sequence comes from Apocynum venetum, assembly GCA_019593545.1. NCBI lineage: Eukaryota > Viridiplantae > Streptophyta > Magnoliopsida > Gentianales > Apocynaceae > Apocynum > Apocynum venetum. The sequence continues at coordinate 134,432 of SRSM01000449.1, forward strand.
ATTATCATGTTATTTCAAAGTCTATCCAAGAAAATCTTTCATATGATAGTCCTTAGACTTTATGTGACGATAAGATTCTGCACACTTTTTCTTCTAGAGATGATATGTTTCATCTATTGACATATTACATGGATCTCTTCAATATTTGGTTTCAAGACATTTCTCCATGGGCAGAATCTCAGTGTGATAGAAGATCATAGTTTTGGGTGAAGCTAGAAGAGGTTGATCTCCTTCTCTAGCATGAAATTGTTTTCAACAAGATTGGAGAATTATGGGGTCATATAGTTGCAATAGCAGAGGTCACCAACTCTCAAAGCATATTGTCTGCAGCATGATTAAAAATTGAGGTGGACATTCTAAGTAATATTCCTTCAGCTTTCATGGGGAAAATCAATGGTATTCCAGTTAAAATTTTAATTTCCATTGTCAAGGAAAATTTTGTTCCAATGATATTTGTGCAAGACAATAAAAAAAATTCACCGTTATCCACGATGAATGAAGATTCTGGCGAAATAAACAGTGACAATGACAGCCCTCCGATAGCTCAAAGCAGAGGACACCTTCTCCCTAGTGGCATGCTTGAGGAATCTGGCAACAGAATGGGTCATTGGATGTAGCACGAGGTCACCAACTCTCAAAGCATATTGTCTGCAGCTATGATTAAAAATTGAGGTGGACATTCTAAGTAATATTCCTTCAGCTTTCATGGGGAAAATCAATGGTATTCCAGTTAAAATTTTAATTTCCATTGTCAAGGAAAATTTTGTTCCAATGATATTTGTGCAAGACAATAAAAAAAATTCACCGTTATCCACGATGAATGAAGATTCTGGCGAAATAAACAGTGACAATGACAGCCCTCCGATAGCTCAAAGCAGAGGACACCTTCTCCCTAGTGGCATGCTTGAGGAATCTGGCAACAAGAATGGGTCATTGGATGTAGCAGTTGAAGACACGAAAAACAATCCCACTATCATCAATTTGTGTGATAAGAATAGTCATGATGTCAATTTTAAAATAAAGGATTCAGATTTCTTGAATATTACTAGTGGTGGGGTTGATGGGATAGCTAAATATATTGATATTAGTTTGGAAAAAGACACTAGTATCATGCTGCCCACTAATATTGAATTGAGTTCCAAGAATACAAGGCATGCCACTATTTTTCATTTGAATGATTCAAATGATTTTTTTTATTATAAGTGGTAGGCATGTAGATGTATCCAATGAGTTTGATCAACAATTTCTTAGGGATATTGGCATTGAGTGTGAGGGAGAGTTTGGCTAATATGAAGCTGTCTTCTAAAAATAAGAATGATGTTGGGCTAACTAAAGATATTAGCCTTAACCAAGATCGTGGGCTGGTCCTATTAAATTCCAAGATTAATTCTCATGTGAATACTTTGGCTAGAGTTAAAACAAGATGACGTATGAGCTCTAAAGGTAGATCTGGAGTGTTTTGTGATGCTCGAAAAAGGTTATGGGGGAAAAACTTACCCATAAAAAGAAATAAGAAATACAAGAGAACTATGATTGATGTTTTGGGGGAAAAACTTACCTATAAAAAGAAATAAGAAATACAAGAGAATTATGACTGATGTTTTAGGCATTTTAGGCATCTACGACTTGATATTGATCATAGGAACAACTTGATGCATCAGGAAGCTGAGGCCACGCTGGAGTTGGGTAAGGCTGTGGGCTTTTCTTTTGTGTAAAATGATGATGAAGTTATTCAAGCATTGAAGGAGGTGGAAGCAAATATCAATAGATGATCCTAATGTTATCTTCTTTTTTAGATGTTTGGGTGGGGCAAATATGAAATTAGTAGTTAGAATGCCTTTTAATTGGAAAATTTGGATTTGTTTGGGGTAGAGGGAGTTACATGAGTGTATCGGATAATTTTGTAGAGGCTTCTGTTGGGGACCTTATGTTGTTGCTCTACAAGTTTATCTGAGAAAGAATTTATCTTTGGTGGAATTACTCAAAATTCCTGGTATGTTATGAAGATGCGGACACTTTGTCGAATCAAATGATGAATAGCTCTCATCCTTTGGTGAATCAGATGATGAATAGTTCTCATAATTTGCTAGTATTACATAAAGATTGTATGAGGATCTTATCAAGAAGAGCTTGAGTCAACATGTTCATTTTTTGCTGCAATAACTAGATATTTGTTTATGTTATGTTGTTTAGTCTCTGGTGATTCTGTTTGGGTGATAGTGCTCTGGGATTTGTTACCTTCGCTCATGGTTTTCGATAGTAGTGTGGGGTTGCTGAGTAAACGTGATTCTATGTGCAGCAAGCTCGACGATAGTTACGTTGGAAGCGAATTATTGGTTGTGGTACTTCCATGTCGACTTGTTGGTTAATCACCATCTTTGGTGATTATAGAAGTAGCAAATTTTCTTTTTGGTGGGCCGAGTGGGTGAGGGTAACTTCTGACAATTTTTTGTAGTTTTTTGTCTTCTTTTTCCTCGTGACAAAGGCTTTGGTGCTGGCATTTTTGTCTCTTGATATAATGAATCTTATTTTGCATTCCAATAAATGTGCTTTTAAAAAAAAAAGGCCATTGGATCTCTCCATGATTCATTTTATATCCAATTATAGCATTTATAATCATTTGGTTCAGGATGATGTTTGCTTATGTCAAGGAGTAAAAATCCTCAAGTAGGATATGTGGTGAAATCAAGTCCAAAGTTCTGCATTGATAAGAAATTCTTATAACATTAATCTATGTGGAATTCTAATAATGGGTCATGTCCATTATAATGTTTCAACACACATGTCTATAATCTCATATAATATCTCATATTCATAACTATGAAAACTTGGGTCATCTATCAAACTGCCTATACTAATCTTAATTTATCATTGATCCACCAACAATAATTGACAAGGAACATTTAAAAATAATTTTCCTATTGCTATAGAATTTTTACTATTAAGTCGCATACTTGATGAACATGAATCAAAATACACTATTCATGGAAATAAAAACATGATAGATTATGCCTCATGTATTATAACGTAGTAAGATACATTATAAATGTTTTAATGGCCTAGAGCATAATACTTATGGTATGGATCATTAAAGAGTTGAGAAAAATGTTTTAAGGTATTTGCATGTAATCAAGGACTTCAAATTAACATACAAATATCATGCCTCCTTAGGAGGTGAGTTCGAACTCAAAATCCTTAAACTCAAGATCCTCTACACACAACAAGAAAAAGTTATAAGGAAAAATTGCAATTACACGTGGACTTTGTAAAACTTTAGTAACTTGTTGATTATTTAAACACTAGAAGAGAAAGAGCAAACGGTACAACTACAAGTTATGGATTACATTTATTCTACTTGTATAATTATAGAAGTCCTTGAGCTCTCCTCCCGATGTCCCAAATTACGGGTAATGGCAACTACCAAAAGCTGCACCACAACATTAGGGAAGAATCAAATAATTATACATATTTATTAATATATCGTTTTTGTGTAGTGAGAGAAAAAGAGAGTGACAATTACTTTTTTTTTTTGGTAAATAAGAGAGTGACAATTACATGGATCAGTAACAGCTGGTGTTCCAATTTCAGAGTTGCAATGTCCATGAGTCCTAAATAAGAGATCAAGTGCATAGGATGCATGATTTCTTAGCGTATTAGGCTGAAAGCATTGTCCTCCAGGCTTTATTGCACCACAGTCTAACCGGGAACATGCATAGTCTAAAAATCCTTGCAACTTATTATTTGGAGCACTAACTTTTGCCACACACCACATCTGGTTCTGCATCTATTAGATTTAATCATTAGTATACTTGGATGAATTTATATATCCATGGTTTCATAACACGATATTTTACCAAAAGAATTGCTATAGTAATAGAACATAATTGTTAAATTCCACATTTTTTGAGTAAAATGCTCCCAACCCTTTTCCAAAATGCCAAGAATTACTTCTCCACAACCACCCGTTATTATCTTGACAAATTCAAGAAATACTCGTACAAAATTTAAAGAAAAATGACAAGAAAAAAAATGGAAATTGAAAATTAATTACTTTACTATGCGTCATTAGCCAAATACCATTGGAGAAACTAGCAAGGCAGAGAAGGAAAGCAAGAAACACTAGGATCTTACTCACTGTTACTCATAAAAGAGATGAAAATTAAGGATTTTTTTAATATGATCAACAAATGATCTTGCTTATTTATAGTGTTTCTTTTGCATGGTTTTTTGGGATCCTTTTTTATAAATTATTCAACCGTTGAAAAACTATGCAAAAGAGATAGCTTTTTTATAAGGCAAATTATGTTAATGCTGATTATCTTGCGCAAAAGAACATTCAAGGGTCGAAGCTTTTTTGACTTCTCAACTACAAGAATTATGACAAGTAAGCAACCACCATATGCACAATTTATTTTAGGCAAATTGTATCAATGCTGAATAGATAGAGCCCAATCTATTGTAGTAAAGAAATCATGAAGTCAAATCTATTGTGGATTTGTATTTTGGAAATTTTGGCAGGTTACTTTAGAAGTAAATTTGTTTTAAAAGATTAATGTTCACTCAATCCCTATATAGGATTTTCATTATCTTTTCGATTTACCAGCGATCGGCTAAAAGTTTAAAGAATTAATTATTCCTTCAATCCTTTCTATGTCCTCAAACTTCTTGTTTATCCTTAATTATAAGTAGTTTTAGGACTTTTCAAAAATATTTTACCATTTATTTTAATGTTATCTTTATTTATCATTATTTCTCCTCTTATATTTTTTTATTTAAAAAAAGAAACTTTATTTTCTCCTCTATCTTTTTCCTCTCTATTTTTTATTCTTAATTCAAAAGCTTTCTTCTCCCTTTCTTATTTTTAAGAAATAAATAAGTGTATTATATAAACTAAAATACTTCAATAATATGTGAAAAGACTTCTAACTAATTATAAAAAGGGACCGAGATACTATAGTATTACAAACAAGTATTCAAAGTATGCGTTTATAGATATTTTGAATTTGAAGAACAAGTAGAATGACACAATTTAATTGATAAACTAGATAAATAAAACTAATAAACTACTAAGCTAAATAAAAATTACAACTTTGATAGTTGTATGATATAGAGTAACGCGGTTTAGGATCTTTTAATAATAATTGTTTTACTAAGTTTCTAACTATATCTCAAATCATGAAAGCAAAAATCTCATGCACTGTTTGCAAGAAAGGAAAATCAATCCTCGTTCATGATGAACCTTTTGCGATCATTAAATTTGTACTTAAAGACATAGTCAAAGAGGTGCTTCCCTATTGCTACAAAGAACCTTGTGCGGGTGCCTACATGTTCATATAGCTAAATAGCAACCTCCTTCAATTGCATCTTAAAGCTTAATGTAGTGGCCCTGTTATCTCACTTTGGTATGTGAAAAATCTGAATAGGACTATAAAAATACTTGTCCAGAAAAAATCAGAGTTGGGAAAAAAGTTCCTATTCGCGAGTATTCATCCGCATTCGACCTCCAATAGGACAGGTTTTATTTGATTAAAGTGGGATGGAGTAAGGTGCGAGTATTGAAAAACAGAGTAAGGTATGAATATAAATATAGGCTTTGTACTTGTGGTATTCACTTTATATCCATATATGCATATAATATAATTATACTCGCTTTATATATAATTATTTATATAAATTTTTTATTAATAATAAGTATATAATTATAAAAATGTATTAAAATTAAAAATTAAATAAAAAATATAAATAATTAAAATGAAATAAATAGAGCGATAAACTCATAGATTTTGTTGGTAAAATGTTTTTGGTGAGATAAATTAAATCATTTCATTTCAGAGGAAGGCTGACGGAAGCATTTTGGTCAAGTAATAAAGGGTATTTTAGTAAAAGCACTATTTCCCCAGTTCCCAACTTATCTGTGCTATAAGCGCTCTAAGCAAAAATCGACCTCTTCTTCGCAAAAACAAGCGTCCGACCACGCCGGCTGGAGGCCTCTGTCCATGGACAAGATCAAACCCGTCATCTGTCCAACTCCATGGCATTTTCGGGTCGAGTGCTTGGCTTTATTATCAGCTCATGGGTTTGATTCTTGATAGTAGGTGACAAAAGGGCCGGTAAGCTTTTTTTTTTTGGGAACTGTATTATCTAATAAAAATATATGGATTTCATCTGTGTTAATCAGTATCCATCGATTCCTATTCCTAATGTTTATTTGCTCAAATGTCAGATAAAGATTAAAACTTGGATGTTTGTTTTAGCTGATTACCTCTTTGAAAAGTTCTGCTGATTTGCTTATATGTGGATGCATAAAAGAGTAGAACTTGGAGGTCATCACCATCTCATCTCATCTAAGTACTTTTTCTGGTATAGTTTTCGTCCAATTTTATTTAGTTGCTGAAGGGCAGAAAATTGTAGCTCAATGCTCAACTCACTATCACTAAGAACATAATTAATGCTCTTTTTCTTCAAAGATCAAAGACAAAGCAGAAACTTCTTTTTATATGCAAAATCCCTTGTTTGAAATCTATCTCTTGTCTGGCGAAAAAAGGACTTCCAATTTTAGAAATAAATATTCAGTGGCTCAATGACTGTTATCTGGTCAGCATTCATTGCATAGACGATAAATATGTAAGCTAATTATTTCCTAAAGTTTAGCTTCCTGCTTTAATCATCATCATCATTCTGGAACTTACCTCAAAAAGACAAAAAGTAAGGGGAAAATAGAGTGCTTTACTTCAGCACGGAGAGTAAAATTACTTTTGTATGCGCTTCTGTTGGAATTCTATTGATTTTCTTCACTGCTTTGTTTATCATTTTGTCTATTCGAATCAAAATTTTATGCCTTGGCCGCACATTTTATTGTCTCCTTTGTTTTTGTATGCCCTTGCTTCTTGTTTTGTAAATTTGTTGTCCTGATTTCACTTGATAAGATGCTTTAAGGAAATTTGGAAAATCTGTAATATTGCATAATAAAGCTGGGAATGATGGCCGTAAGTTAGGTGTTATAAATAACTAAAGGTAGATAAGCAGAGGCATGTTATTAACAGGGTAAAAGTTTTCATTTTGGGGATTTCTATGCCATTCTGGAACAGACTGAACAACGTGGAAATTCTGCTTGAAACATGATACAGCAAAGAAAATTATTTATTGTGCGCTACATGTGGTGAGAATAGCTGAATAGGGACAAGTCTGCTTTGGTTCTCTTATGTTAGGTTTTCTATTTGCCTATGGTCATAGATTTTTTTCTAAACTTCAATTTCAATTTAATGGTGCAATTTCTCTTATTACTCCATATAATAGTATACATATGACCCAATAGTTCCTAATACAGATTGGATGATAATGTGGCTCAGATGTGAAGATGAAGATACTCTTAACTGACCGAGGTAATGTGGTCTAATTTGTATCTTTGTGTTACATTTGCAGAAATTCTTCTGGTAGTTAATTGCACTTGAATATAAAGTCTAAGATCTCATAAAACAGCAATCTTTGGCAATTCAGTCATTTGACTAACATTATGGTAAATTGGAGAGGTAGCTTGCCATATCGTATGATTTTGTCTTTTTCCTTTTTGGTTATAGAAAAGGGATTTTGTAGCAAGAAATGATGAAATTAAAGTGTCACCTCACATGTAGGTTTAGGAGTGTAAATGAGTCTAGTAGATTGCGAGCCAGTTGATAGGCAACTTGACCCTATCAATGTTGTCAAGGGCGCAAGGCTCACCCTAGGTGCTAGGACCCTAATATTGCTGGAGGCTCAAGGTGAAAAGAGTGTGCTTCTGGTTGAAGTAAGACATAAAAAAATTAAATATATATAAATAGAAAGCAACTTAAGGTCTTAAATATGTAAAATAAAACCTTTAATTAGTTCTTATTAAATATTTTTAATTTTAAAATAATTCTAACGTAGTGTAGTGAAATATTAAATACTAATATAGAGAAAACTGTTGCTCTTTTTTAGGAAATCACTACTATTTAATATATTAGGGCATCTTCCAACATTAACCTAGAAAATTGTGGTTTTTTTTAGGAAGTCAGTAACATTTAATATATTAGGGTGTCTTCCAATGTTAACCTAGAAAAGTGTGGCTTTTTTTATGACTACTATTTTTAGAGTGTCTTTCAACGTTAAGTTGATTTAAAGTTCAGAAAAAAAGAAAAAAGAAAATAAACAAAACTCTTAAATCAGGCTCGCCTTTTTAGTTCTTTGGGCTTCAAGGAAAGGAGTAAAAAAGCTTTGCCTGACAAAAGGGGCCTTGCTTCAACCCCTCTAAGGCACTATAGTATTTTGGGGCTGCATCTTTTTTTAAGAATTTTAAATTAAAATATTAAAAAATAGCTTGAGCTCGAAAATAGCTTGGGTCTATTAAAATTTAATGAGCTGAGTTTTTCAAGCTCATTCAAGCTCTGGCTGATATAACATAATTTAGCTTGAGCTCGAGCAAGGTTGAGTTCTGCTCGGCTTGAGTTTTTTGGGGCTGCACCTGAGGGCCTAGGTGCACGCCAAGACAACACTTATACATACATATAACTTTTTACAGTAATTTTAAATTAAAATATTAAAAATTAGCTTGAGCCTTTAGCCTTTTGTTTGAGCTCGAGTCGAATTCGAGTCGAACTCGGGCCTATTAAAAATTTAATGAGCCAAGATCAAGCCTCATTTTTCAAGCTCAATTGAGCTCTGGCTGTTATAATGTATTTTAGCCCGAGCTCGAGTAAGGCTCGCCTCGATTACACCCTTACGTAAGTCTACATATGTGATATGTAATTGACTAGTGAGACTCTTTATCTTACTCAAATGGTGGTTATCTTTTCTTGCAGGATCTGTACTTCAGTCTGGCCCAAGATACTATTGCAAATTTGAATTCCACAAACGGTTCTCTTCTTCAAACAACCAACTTTCCAATCTAGAAGGAAAATCTGCTCTGCATTCTAAGAATCAAGAAAACTTGAAGAAGCTGGAGAGCTTAAGACAAAGGGTTGATAGTATTTGTAGGATCTTGAAAAACAGATCTTCAGGACAGTCTCTAGAGAATGCTTTGTCAACCCTTGATGAAAAACCTCAAGTAAAATTGGTTATAGGAGTCTTAAATAAGTTAAAGGATGTGAGTCAAGCATTGAATTTTTTTCACTGGGCAGAGAAAAAAGCAGGCCAAGTGCATTGTCCAGAGGCATATAATTCCCTTCTCAGAGTGATGTCTAGGAGTAACAATCTTGACCATGCAGACAAGATTTTGGAGCAAATGGGTCTGGCTGGATTTGGCCCGTCTAATTTTGCATGCATTCAGTTAATTGATAGCTATGTCAAGAGTCAGAAACTGCAAGAAGCCTTCAATTTTCTTCAAACTATGAGGAAGTATAAGTTTCGCCCAGCATTTTCTGCATATACAACTCTAATCGGTGCTCTGTCTTCAGTTCATGAAAGCGATCTCATGCTCAACCTTTTTAATCAGATGCAGGAAGTTGGCTATAAAGTAAGCATGCACTTATACACGACTCTTATTCGGGTGCTTGCAAAGGTGGGTAAGGTTGATGCCGTGCTCTCCTTATTGGATGAGGTGAAAAGCAACTGCTTTGATGCAGACATTGTATTTTACAATGTCTGCATAGACAGCTTTGGCAAAATGGGTAAAGTGGATATAGCTTGGAAATTCTTTCATGATATCCGATTTCATGGTCTCTTGCCTGATGATACTAGTTATACTAGCATGATAAGAGTTCTCTGCAAAGCTAAGAGATTCAAAGAAGCCATGTCTCTATTTGAGGAGATGGAACTAGACAGGTCAATCCCATGTGACCATGCTTACGCCACTATGATCATGGGTTATGGATCTGCTGGGAAAATTAATGAAGCATATGGGTTGTTTGAGAGGCAAAAGCTGAAGGGGTCTATACCAAGTGTGATGGCTTACAATTGTCTTATAACTTGCCTTGGGAAGAATGGGAGATTGAATGAGGCATTAAGGACCTTTGAGGATATGAAAAAGGATGTATTGCCCAATCTCTCAACTTATAATATTCTCATAGACATGTTTTGCAAGGCTGGCAACTTTGAGAAAGCCTTAGAAATTCAAGATGCAATGGAGGCAGCTGGCCTTTTTCCCAACATCACGACTGCAAATATGATGATTGATCGTTTATGTAAAGCTCAAAAACTTGATGAAGCCTGTACCATTTTTGAAACAATGGATCAAAAGTCGTGTTCACCTAATGCAGTAACCTTTGCTTCTCTAATAGATGGCTTGGGTAAGCATGGGAGGGTAGATGATGCCTATAGACTATATGAATGCATGATAGATTCTAACCTACTTCCTAACGTTATTGTTTACACTTCCCTCATGAGGAACTTTTTCAAGTTTGGACAGAAAGAAGATGGCCATAAGATCTTTAAAGAAATGGTTTCTCGGGGTGTTTCTCCAGATCTTTTGCTCCTAAACACCTACATGGACTGTGTCTTCAAAGCTGGTGAGACAGAGAAAGGTAGAGCTTTGTTTGAGGAAATTAAAGCTCGGGGAATCATCCCAGATGTCCTCAGTTATTCCATTTTATTGCATGGCCTAATAAAAGCAGGTTATGCTCATGAAACTGATGAACTTTTTTATGCGATGAAGGAACAAGGTTTTGTTCTGGATGCACATTCTTATAACACTGTGATTGATGGATTCTGCAAATTGGGTGAAGTGAATAAAGCTTATCAGCTGCTGGAGGAAATGAAGTTGAATAATGTTGAACCCACGGTAGTTACCTATGGTTCTATCATTGATGGATTAGCTAAGGTTAACATGCTCGATGAAGCTTACATCCTTTTTGAAGAAGCAAAGTCAAAAGTTGAGTTAAATATGTCTCCCTATAATAGTCTTATAGATGGGTTTGGGAAGGTTGGGAGAATTGATGAAGCATATATTATTATGGAAGAATTGATGCAAAAAGGTTTGACACCAAATGTGAACACATGGAATTGTTTACTTGATGCACTAGTAAAGGCAGAAGAAATAGATGAAGCCCTTGTATGCTTCAATTCTATGAAGAATTTACAATGCATCCCCAATTCCATAACCTACAACATTTTAATAAATGGTTTATGCAGGGTCCGTAAATTCAGCAAGGCCTATGCATATTGGCAGGAAATGCAAAAACAAGGTCTAGAGCCTAATATGATCACATATACAACTATGATATCTGGCCTTGCAAAGGCTGGAAATATTTTGGAAGCTGATAGACTCTTTGAACAGTTTAAGACAAGTGGGGGTATGCCTAGTGCTGCTTGTTATAATGCTATGATTGAGGGGTTAAGCACTGCAAATAGAGCAATTGAAGCTTATCAGCTTTTTGAAGAAACTCGGTTGAGAAGTGTTAATATATACAGAAAAACCTGTGTTGTTCTTTTGGATGCACTGCATAGGGCTGACTATGAGGAGCAAGCAGTAATTGTGGATGCTGTTCTGAAAGAAGCAGCCAAATCACAGAATTGTTGAAGATTCTTGTAGTGTCATGTATATGTATGTTTCTCTTGTAAAGCTTATATAAAGAAGATCTCAAAGCAGCAATGTTTTAAATCTAAGAGATTCTTGGATGTGCTACTGACTTTTTCATTATTTTGGAGTCTTCTTGTCTTCTAGCTGAAAGATGTTGTAACTCCAAGCAGCAATTGATGGATACTGTTTTAAAAGAAGCAGTCAAGTCACAACATGGTTGAAGATCCTTGTAGTGTCATGTATGTCACTCATAAAGTTTATATGATGAAGCTCCCAAATCAGTTATGTTTACTTAGAAGAGATTCTTTGATATGCTACTGAACTTTTCCATCAGTTTGGAGTCTTCTTCACTTCTAGCTGAAAGATGTTTTCCTTCCATTGAAATCCTTACTTCAGGTTTTTATTTCCTTCTCACATTTGTCTTCCTCATTATTCTATACTTGTGTTTTATCTTATTTCTTTACTTCTTTACTTTTTTTGGGGGGTGGGGGGTGGGGGAGGGAGCATAGCAGCCATTTTAGGCTGCCTAACTATTTAATACTCAACACTCTCCTTCAAGCTGGAGCATATAGATCAAATGTTCCAAGGTTGCTACAAATGTATTTAATCTTAGGTCCTCTCAAAAATTTAGTAAAGACATCAACAAGTTGGGCATTTGATCTAATAAAAGTAGTAGCAATGTCTCTAGAAGCAATCTTTTTCACGTATGAAGTGACAATCAACTTCACTATGTTTGGTCCTCTTATAAAAGACGATGCAACTTGATTAGAGGGGGTACTTCACTATGTTTGGTCCTCTTATAAAAGACAGGATTAGATGCAATGTGCAATGCAGCTTGATTAGAGGGGGTATGCAATGCTTCTGGAGTGATAGAGGTCCTAGCAATCTTGAGTCGTAGAAACTCTTGATACTCAATGTTTGAGATAGTAGTGTGTATTAGGGGCGTTTGAATTTACTTATGCCACACTAGCCACTATTGGCTTGCCATGAAGTGCCCAACATTCTTCCAGTTTGTGCTCCAGTTTGTTACAATGATCACAAAATTGGAATGGGCCACGGCCATCCCGACCACCACCACGATCACCTCGACCTCCTCGGTAATTTCCTCGACCTCTTCCTCTTGGTAATATTGAGTTTGAAAAGAGAGAGCAGAGTGCTCTATTGTGGAGGAGGGTGTAATTTCTTTGGAGATAGAAGAAACTTGGAGAAGTCTTTTAAACATATCTTTAGTACTCGATACAGTTCTTTCGCTGAGAATTCCATTACAAACCTGTTCATAATCTGACTCAAGCTTTGCTAGAGTGAAGACAATAAAAAACTTGTCACGTTGAGCAGACTGGTCTGCCGGTGATCCTCCAATGGGTAAGAGCTTGTTGAATTCTAACATGAGCCCTTGAATTTTGCCTAAAAATTTTTCCATTGACATAGCTAACTTCTTGATATCCATCATTTCACTAATAATGAAATAAAATGAGAGATGTCATTTGTATATAGTGACTGTGCGTGTTCTCATACGAATGCACAAGTCATGAAAGGACGGAACAAAGGAACTCTCTCAGGTGAGAGAGACTGCTATAAAAGACTGCATAATTAGACATCAACTCTTTCCCACACATCTCTTTCATAGTGAATTTTCTCATAATTGATAATCAAATGATCAACTACCCCTTGTCCTATAAACTACAATTTCACAGTAAAAGACTATTCTTGATAATTTTGGGACTCTATCAACTTGTCATGGATGATAACAACATTACTAGATAAATTTGGTACATAAACTTTCGATTGAACAGACTGAGATTGGGAAATGGGGTTCAATATTTCTTCGGTAGCCATGGCTTGTATTTTGTTCCAATACTAAGGTCGTATATTGCTTAAATCAGATATTAATTGGAGATAAAAAATAATTGCAACAAAAAACACTTCAAAGTTCTTAAGACCTAAGAGACCAAATGTGACCCATTTAAAAAATCAAAGGTGAAATTGACAAATAACATTTGGAATAGATCAAGTAAAATCTGGAAAAGCTCAAGGAAGAAGCGGCGCAGCGGTCGGGGTGGCACGTGAGGCTCACGCACTGGACAGGGAGGTGGTGTGTGGAGGCACGTGGAGCACCTTCTGATCGCTGGACTTCAATTGATGTTCTGAGAAGTTGAGGCGCTCCTAATGATGATGCAAAATAGATAGAAAAATAAAATAGAGAATATAAACTGAATTTAGGTTGAAGAAACTGAAACTTGAAGCTGAAAACTTGAAACTTGAAGAAGTTGGAACTTGAAGATTTTATCGTAGGGTTGGAGATATGTTTCTGATGTGTATTATTGGATATATAGCAGAGGCTTGAAACTGAAAATCTTCTTGAAGCAAAACACTAAAAATTTTAATTGAAACAAAACATTAAAGAGGTCTAATACTTCAAATGAACATTTCAAATGATCAAAAAGAATCAGGCTACAAGAAAAGTGGCTCTGATATCATGTTGACTTGATTATTGAAATTACAAGAAGTGCTTATATATAGGATTACACTAAGTACACAAATATAAAAGAAACAACACAGATAATGGTCATGTTTGACTGTCAAACATAACAGCCATTTTAGACAGTGTAACTTAAATATTTAATACTCAACAAAGTCCAGTTTGAATATGAGGATTGAGGGGAGAACCTTCTGTATCTGAGTTTCTTCATAGTTTGGGTTGCCGTGCCAATTGAACTTGTCCATTGCTAAATCGGATCCTTTAGGACCAAAAGCCTGGTAAACTTCAAAGTGAAGGTAGAGTGATGTTGTTTATTTTGTTTCCCTCATTCTGACTTTATCTTTAACTATTCCCATTGTTGGATTGAACTATGAATTAAATTGCTCCTAGTATCCATGGCATCAGAGAATCTAGTTGTAAAATCTGTGGTAAAAGCTGTGTTGCAGTTTTCCAGATTATATTATCTAGTAATAATTTACAAGGATGCAGTACAACAGTGCATTCTGAAACATGTTTCCTGCTGCTCAATATATTAATTTAATCTTGTTACTTAGATCCAAACTGTTGGGACTCCATTTTAGAAAAAGCTCTTAAGGGTAATCACTGTCATTCCTTTGAAAATTAGTATAAACAACAAAGATTGTCAGTGGGTTCTCTCATAGAACAGCTTTGAAGGCTCCTTTTGTTGTAGTCCTCCCTCTTTTTAGAGATGCACACTTTTTATGAATTAACATCAATCCATGTTCTAGTGCAAAGAATATAATCATGGCTGTTCTCAACTTGCAAAACAATTTTCTCTATGATCCTCTCTATCAGAAGTAGAAAATAATCCATCTCAACCGATAAAGATAATGCCAAAATCTGTTTACCAGGACCACCTAAATATTTTTGGTTGCGGTATAGTTTCCTTAACATAGTTCAGTAACCTAAGCTATCCCATAGTTGGTTGGATTAGAAATAATTTTTTTATGCCTTGGAATCAAGCGTTTAATTGACTTGTGTACTTTAAAACTTCCATGCTGAACTAAAGGCGATAAAGGAGTCCTTGTTGATCTTTGCTGCAGTTCCCATGGGCTAGTTATCAAATCAGACTCAGCCAGTGCCTGTGAGTGGATCAATTACCCTACTTCTGCCCCTTGGAAAGCAAGAAAAGATATTCTGCACATAGAGTTCCTCGAGAAAAAAATTAGTTTTCTGGTGCTAAAAATCCCAAGAGGATGCAATAGTGATGTTGATTCTTTAGCGAAGGATGGCATTGATAGAGTCCAGGACCTTCTTGTGGTTTTGTAATGGAGATTACTATGGATTCTGATGGATGTGTTGGTATCCGTGGTCAATTGGTTTTATCACTGGTGGTTCAGTGTTCTGGTGGAAAATGATTACGTTTGCTTCACCAGTACTTTTTACCAGGCAGCTCTTCGCTTTTTCACCTGCTGTGGAGTTTGAGGGTCCTGGATTCCTGCTCTCTGGTTGACGATCTATGGATGTCTGCTTTGTTCATATTTACAGTTCTGAAGTTTTTTCCTTGCCCTCTGTTTTGGGATGCCATTTTGGAAGCAATTTGGCTTCTGGTTTTTGGTTGATACCTTCATAGTTGTAATGTGTTCAGGGTTTGGAGCTCTGTCTTCAGCCTTCGATTCAATAAAATTTGCCTTTCCAATAAGAAAAAATTAAAAAGATTTCCATTAGACAATTCATGCTTTTTGCCTCAAAATTAACCTTCTGTATCTTCTGATCTATATACAGCAAACCCACTGATGATTGTTCTCCTGGTATTTGTCAACATTTATTATTACAAGGTTCAAAAGAAATAGGTCCTTTATTTTAGTTCTTACATCTACTTCATGGTCTTATTGAATTTAGAGTTGCAGCTTCTACATTTAAGACATCTCTAGTGTTGTTTTGGCAATTTAAGTCTTTGCAGAGGAAAATGCCACAAAATGAGAGGGGTGTAGGGTATTTTAACTGGAACATAAAGCCAGACCCTGCAGCAACTGAATCTTCCTTCATAAGCAACTCCCACAATTGCTTTCTCCCTCTTCTTACTCGAAATTATTAGAACTATATGAATTTTCAGCTCTTCTTCCCTACCAAAGAGTTTCTATATAAATTTTCATAATTTCTAAATGTAACACTCCATTTTTACTAAATGTAATACCCTTTCATGTGTTATTCCTAAATTACACCTAATTTAATTTTAATTCCCAACAAATCCCATCCCCTCCCTTCCCATGCCTCTCTCTGTCAGACGCCTTTCAACCTCTCCGTTTCTCCCAAACCCATCTCCCCTCTTCCTCCTCTTTCTCTTATGTTTCATCATTCTCGTTATTAATTGAGATTGCAGAGTTCGAGAGAGGCGTTGCAGACAGCTCGGTCTGGCTTCGCAGAAGCACTGCCATCAATATCAACACTGCAACAAAAATTATGAAACTGAGGTTAGTAATCGTTATTTTGTTAGATTTGTTTAAATGTTTTTGTTAGATTCTTATGTAAATGAATGGGTAATATGATATTGATTTTGATGAATAATTGAATTTAAATACTTGTCCATTATAATGTGTATTTAATCGATTGTTAATCAAATTTACAAGAATTGAAATCGATTATTTGGTTGGGTCTTTGATTGAGATTGTTAAATTTTTGTTTGAGAGCTTGAATGTGGAAATTCTGGTTCGGTCTTTGGGTTGTGGAAATTCTGGGAAAAGGGGGAAATTTTGGTTTTGGGTTGGAACCACTAGAATGTTGGAAATTTTGCTTCTGGGTTCGAAGCAGTGTGGGAGCGTGGGCCACGTACGATGCAGCAACATTCAAGGAGCTCTCATCCGTGCGTTGTGGTGGATTCCGTGGGCAAATCGTCCATGCGATGTGCTGAAGGTTGCGGTTGAGTATAACTCAACCGCAGACATGGGTATTGAGCATGGATCGGGTTAAATTAGACTCGATCTGATATGTATAAGGCTTAGTGGTTTGGGTATGGGCTGATCCAATTTGACTATATTTTTTGGACTTACTCAATTGTTTTGGGTTTATTAAATTTGGGTCATTGGGCTTTATTGTTGGGTTATATTTAATTAATTTTATAATCCATTCTAATGAATTGTTTTTAAACTACTAATAAATTACACAAAAATTAATATTTATGATAGTTATTAGTGAAATGAAGTATAATTAATTAGTTTATTAATAAATAATTATCTAAATAACGAAGAATATTGATGATTTATTTTTTAATAATAAAAGTTAATATATTAATTATTTATTTTTTAAAATAGTAAATTTTTTAAAATTTTATAATGATGAATAATTTTATATTTAATTTTATAATTTATTTCTCATTCTATATACATAAAATCAATTATTACTAATTGACTAATTCTATATACCTAAAATCATTTAGTTACTAATAAATAACTAAATGATTAATTTATAATAATAAAAATTATTATTGATTTATGTTATATAATAAAAGTTAATATATTAATTAATTAAAATTTTAAAAGAGTAATTGATTGTAAATGATGAATAATTTTAATTTTAATTGTATCATTTAATTCTAATTCTGTATATATAAAATAAATTAGTACTAATTGTCTAATTCTATATACAAAAAATAATTATTCATAAAGAAATCAATTAGTTTACTAATAAATAAATGATTAATTTATAATAATGAAAAATATTTATGATTTAGTTTTTAATAATAAAAGTTAATATATTAATTAATTAATTTTTAAAATAGTCAATTTTTTAATAGTTTGTAAATGATGAATAATTTTATATTTAAGTTTATAATTTATTTCTAATTCGATATACATAAAATCAATTATTAGTAATTGACTAATTCTAAATACCTAAAATCAATTAGTTACTAATAAATTATTAATTATAATAATAAAATTATTAATGATTTATATTTAATAATAAAACTTAATATATTAATTAATTATTTTTTAAAATAGTAATTTTTTAATTGTTTGTAAATGATGAATAATTTTAATTTTAATTGTATAATTTACTTTTAATTCTATATACATAAAATAAATTAGTTTACTAATAAGTAAATAACTATACGATTAATTTATAATAATTAAAAGTATAAATTTTATATATATTAATAATAATAGTTAATATATTAATTACTTTTGTTAAAAATAAGAAATTTATAATTGAAAAATCTAAGAGGGGGGTGAATTAGGTTTTAACTGATTTTTCCTCTTTAAAACAAACAATGCTTTCTAAGACAACAAATATCAAACACTGTGAAATAATGTTTTCAAGAAATTTGCAAGGAACACAACAATTTATAGTGGTTCGGTTTATTCAACAAAACCTAATCCACTATCTTAAACTATCTACTTAAGGATTTCACAAAAACCTTTCAATAATTTAGTACAAGAGATTATAATAGAGGCTCACCCAATTCAGCTTAGGGTTTTACAATACAAACCTCTTACCCAATCAAGGTTCACTCAACACTTTGAGTTTTACACTACAACCTTGATTAAACAATTATCTCTAATACAACAATTAACGAAATACAAACACTTAAGACAATCACAATTATCTATAATTCAAGGCTCACTCTAACTCTTAGAGTTTTAAGCTTAATGCAACATTGAATAAAACTAACAAGATAAGAATATGAAGAGTTTGATATCGATATCACCTTAATGTGAAGATATATCAATTTGAAGCATAAGTACCTCCTTGAGTAATATGTTTCTCTAGATTGCTCAAGAACACCAATGATTTTGTAAATACCCTTCTTGGATGATTTTCACAATGTAAATGTTATGAAATGGTTTTAAAATGATTTCAAGATGTTTTATAAAGAATAGGAATCAGATTTTTGCTCAAAAAGTAATCTCCTTTTGTTTTTCAAACAATTGGATATTTATATATATGTACCAACGGTCATAAAAATGGCAGTTTGAATCCCACTCAGGAGAAATGCGATTGATCGCATATTAGACTGGTCGTCCGCACCATCAATTCGCAAGTGTTCCAGAGAACTCTGGACATATTGCGGATGATGAGCTGAGAAGTTCGATCGACCGCACCATCATCAGCAAGTGTTCCAGAGAGCTCTGGATATTCAGCGGATGATAAACTGAGAGGTCTAGTCGACTGCATGATCTGTGGTCGACCACACATCAGTTAGGTCGACTGCATATGCATTAAAACTATGCAAAATAAGATTGTGGATTACATTTTAAGAAATTTAAAGTATGCGCATGTATTTTGAAAATCATTTTAAACACCAACTCATGTTTTATCTAAATGAAATGTATTTTGAAAAACATTTCACTTTTATTGACCAACCTATAGAACTTATTACTCATACAGGTAGATCTAGAGACATCTAATAGATATATAAAGAAATAACACTGCACATCTAGATCCTATCTAATCCAGAAACTGTTTATCTTCAACGCTTGACACCAAATGCTCTTTCCTAAAGACTTGAAGTTTAGTTTTATCCGAGATCCACCTTACGTCTCTTGACCAACATAAGCATGAGGAACATATGCATAAAAGTAACTATAGTTTTATGTCCTTCAGTTGGTATGAAAATGTTAGTGCACATATGATGAAGGATGCGATGCTCAAAACTAAACATATTGGCTTCTCTCTTGACTAAGTTTACAAAGGATTTTCCTTCGGTAAACACCTGTTCAAATTCCTCAGTGGAGAAATTCTTGTGCCTGATCTTTTGGTGAGTAGTGAAGTACTCAATCCCATCAATAGGAATCTCTAATATTTCATCTAAGCCCATGGAAGTAAAATGCATATCTACCCCATTTACTCTTGAAACTTATGTAGTTCTCATAGTCATCTCACCTTCTTTTTCTACCACTTTTTCAAGATTGGCATAGAATTGATATACAAGATCAGTGTATAAAGACTCTTCATTATCTATTATTTTATCCCATCCTTGCCAAGCCACATAGGTAAGAATTCTATCAAAGAGAAACTCAAATCTATCAATGGTACTACCAGATATTACCTGACGATTCTTGAGATAATAGTTGTAACGGACCTCATGATGCTTGCTCCTGAAGAGTTGAGTAGAGGCTTGCATGGTTCTTTTCTTCTTTGGAACTTCTTGAGTCATGTGAGTTTTGCCCTTGGTAGGATTGGTTTTTGCCATTTCTAGGGTTTTTAATTTTAGAAATCTAGGATATGTTAGATGAATTGAAGAAGAAATGAAGTGTATTTATGGTAAAATTGTAGTGGGCAATAGGAATTTGAAGAGTTGTAACTGATAGATGAAGAGGTGGGGATGATTGGAAAATGAAAGCTTGCCTCCGAAGGAGGCATTTTTGTAACGGTCCTATAAGTGCGGTCGACCGGATCGTCGCCTGCTGCATCGTCCGCACATTGACTTTTGTTTCTCTGGAACCTTTGCGGTCGATGATTTGAATCTACGGTCGATCGAAAGTGTGATATTTGGTCGTCCGCAAGTTCTCTGGAAGCTTTGCGATCGATGAGTAATAAGCAGGGGTCGACCGGTGATTCTGTCATGATCATCCGCAAGTCCACTATCTGTTCTGTGGACGACTTTAACTCATATACGGTCGATCGCATCTGCACTGAGTATCATCCAAACAACACAAAAAAAAAATGGTTTCGACAGTCTACAGAAATGCACAAGTTAGAGATTGAAAGTTCCAATACCCAAGAGATTTCTAAGTAAACAAAACATTTTCTCAGCTAAAGGTTTTGTGAATATATAAGCTAATTGATCATCTGTAGGAACAAAATCAAGTGATATATCACCTTTTAAAACATGATCACGTAAGAAATGATGTTTAATATCTATATGCTTAGTTTTTGCATGTTGTATAGGATTCTTTGTCGGATTAATGGCACTAGTGTTATCACAATTTATAGTGAGACAATCAAAATTCAATCCATAATCTTTCAAAGTAGTTTTCATCCATAAAACTTGTGCACAACAACTACCAGCAGAAATGTATTCAGCTTCAACGGTAGAAAGAGATACACAAGCTTGTTTCTTGCTATAACATGAAACTAAAGAAAAACCAAGAAATTGACAATGACCACTACTACTCTTACGTTCTACTCGACAACTCGCATAATCAGCATTAGTATATGCTACTAACTCAAATGACATAGATTTAGGATATTATAAACCAAAATTTATAATCCTTTTCAAGTATCTAAGAATACGTTTGACAGCAATTAAATGAGATTCTCTAGGAGATGATTGAAATCTAGCACATAAACAAACAGAGAACATAATATCAGGTCTACTAGCAGTTAAATATAAAAGACTATTAATCATACCTCTGTATGTAGTTTGATCAACCATTTTACCATTTTCATCTTTGTCCAATTTAATAGACGTAGCCATAGGAGTATCAATCAATCATACCTCAGTCATTCCAAACATTTTCAGTAGTTCTTTTGTGTACTTGGCTTGGTTAATGAATGTACCTTATTTTGCTTGCTTAATTTGTAACCCAAAGAAGAATGTCAACTCATTCCATCATGTTCATTTCAAATTCATCCTGCATAGTCTTAGAAAAATCTTTGCACATATTTTCATTAGTAGCTCCAAATATAATATCATTAACATATATTTGAACAATCAAAATATCATGTGCTTTATTTTTGATAAAAAGTGTAGTATCTACTATTCCTCTAGAAAAACCTTTTTCAATGTGAAAATTGCTAAGTCTTTCATACCATACTCTAGGTGCTTGCTTTAAATCGTATAAAGTTTTAGAAAGCTTGTACACATGATTTACATAAGATTCATGAATAAAATCAGGAAGTTGTTCAACATACACTTCATCTTGGATGAAACCATTTAAAAGGACACATTTGACATCCATTTGAAATAATTTAAAGCCTTTAAAAGAAGCAAATGAAAATAACATTCTAATGGACTCTAATCTAGCAACTGGAGCAAAAGTATCATCATAATCAATACCCTCTTCCTAATTATATCTTTGAGCAACAAGTCTAGCCTTATTTCTAGTCACAATACCATGTTCATCAAGTTTGTTTCTAAAAACCCATTTTGTACCAATAATGGTGTGATTTGAAGGTCTAGGTATAAGTTCTCACACTTTGCTCCTTTCAAATTGATTTAATTCATATTGCATGGCAATAATCCAAAAATCATCACTAAGCTTCATCAATGATCCTAGGTTCTATATGAGACAATAATGCAAAATTATCAACAAAGTTTATAAAGTGTTTTCTTGTTCTTACCCCTTCATTTGGATCACCAATGATTTGATCCTTTAGATGGTTATGAACAAATTTTCATTCCTTTGGAAGATCAAACTTTGTTTCTTCTTCAAGTGAAGCAGATTCTTGATTTTCAAATACTTCTTCATTCTCATCTTTAGATGTTGAAGGATCTTTATTTGATTGAATAGCATCTTTATTCATTGACTCCATAGGTAGTTTTGAATATCACATTCATTCTCATCTCTTTGCAAATAGATGTTAGATTCATAAAAAACAACATAAATGACTTCTTCAATGATCATAGTTCTCTTATTATACACACGATAAGCTTTTCTTATTGAAGAATAGCCAAGAAAAATACCTTCGTCGGATTTCTTATCAAACTTATCAAGATTGTCATATAGCCAAAGCATTTACAATAAAAAACCTTGAAGTAAGAAATAGAAGGAGTTTTGTCAAATATGAGTTCATAGGGGTTTTTTTTTACAAAAGGTCTAAGAAGCATTCTATTCACAATATAATAAGAAGTATTTACTGTTTCAGCCCAAAAGTATTTTGACAAATTATTTTCACATAACATGGAACGAGCCATTTCCTGTAAAGTGCGATTTTTCCTCTTAACAACACCATTTTGTTGAGGAGTTTTTGCAACAAAAAAATTGTGAGAAATCTCATTCTCATCACATAATTTAGTAAAATTACTATTGCAAAATTCTCTACCATTGTTACTCCTAATGGAGATAAGTTTGCATCCGATGGTGTTTTGTACTTATTTAAAAAGCTTGACAAAAGCTCCAAAAGGTTCATATTTGCTCAACAAAAATAATACCCAAGTAAATCTAGAGAAGTCATCAACTATCACATATGCATACAATTTGCCATCAAGACTCATTGTTCTCATAGGACCAAATAAATTCATATGTACAAGTTCAAGAGGTTTTGAGGTAAAAACTATCTTCTTAAATTTAAATGAACTTTTAACTTGTTTACCATATTGACATGCATCACAAATACGATCTTTTTTAAAATGAATGGCAGGCAATCCTCTAATTCATGTTTTGATATGTTATACAAAGTATCCAAAAATATGCATCATCGAAGCAAGACATTTAACATCTTGTTCAACTAAATCATCAAAGTAAAGATCATATATATTTCCATTTCTATTTCCAACAAAAACAATTTTGTTAGAGCAATCATCAAGAATTAAACATGAATCCTTCTTGAAAATAACCTTATAGCCATTATCACATAATTGACTAATACTAAGCAAATTATATTTGAGATTATCAATAAGAAGAACATTTTTAATAAAATGAGTACTTTTGCCAACATTGCCAATGCCAATGATTTTCCCTTTCTTTTTGTCACCAAAAGTCACAAATCCTTCATCTTTTGGTTCAACATTATTAACTATGGATGCATTCCCAGTCATGTGTCTTGAGCATCCACTGTCAAGAAACCATTTGTTCTCCTTTGTTTTCAATTGAAAACAAACCTACACCAAAAATGTTAATAAGTCCTTTTGGTACCCAAATTCTATTAGGTCCATTGAGGTTAGTTCTTTTAATTACCCAAGTGCTTTTAGCACCATTCTCAATCTTTTTCTTCACATAACATTTAGTCACCTTGTGACCATTTTTACCACAATAGGTACAACATATTTTTAAGAAGTTGAGACATGTGAATAATATGCATGAGGTTCTTATGTGCATATGACATATTTTCATGTGAGTGAGATAATCTTTCATGTGTGTGTGAGACATCATTATAGTTATCATCAAAACCAAGGACGTCTCTTATCATGAGTGAGTCTTTGCATACCGAGTAATTTGTTCAAATTGTCCCTACCACATGTAAGTTTTTGCAAACTAGCACTTAAATAACTTATTCTAACTTTCATGGCATCATAATCACTCATCATATCACCCAACTTCTTGTTTCTAGTAACAAGATCAACATTAGCATTTTCAAGGAATTTCACCTTATCATTTAAACCAATAACATTCTCATCAAGACAGTTTTTTGTGGAAATTAACATGGCACTTTCATCTATGAGTCTAGCATTATCTAAAGATAACTTCTCTACTTGACATTTCAAGACTTTATTTTTCTTGATAATCTTTTTCATTTTTTTATAGAGATTGGAAATGAATTCATCTTTATCAAACATGTCACAAACATCATTATCACTTTCACTATCAACTAAAGCAGGAGTTTTTGAAGTATTTATTTCATCTTCAATAGCCATGAAACAAACATTTGCATGTTCAGTTTGTTCTTCATCTTCACTTCCTTCTTGATTCCAAGTGCAAGCAAGTCCTTTCTTGTGACTATAGAATATGACTATAGAGCATTGAGTATCTTCATGTTTTGTTCTCCTATAGAATATGACTTACTAAACACTTTTAAACCGTTAATAATGTTAGTAAAGCGAGTAAACATATCAGTAATATTTTCATTTGATTTCATAAGGAAAAGTTCATACTCCCTTGTAAACATATCAAGTTTTGTCTCATTTACTTGGTTTGTACCTTCATGAGTCACTTTAAGTAGTCTCCACATTTCATGTGCGGATTCACAACATCTTACCCTATTATACTCATTCATATCAAGTGCACAAGTTAGAGTGAGTGTTCATGGCAAGAAAATTAAGGGTCATTTTCTTTTTATCTTCATCATCAAATTCCTCATATATTTTGTCAGTCTTGATACCATCAACAACTTTAAAAGGCACATAGGGTCCATTTTCAACTATATTCTATAATTCATAATTCAGAGAAGATATATAGATTCTAACTCTATTTTTTCAGAAATTATAGTTTGTATCATTCAACAAAGGAGGTCTAGTAGAAGAGTAACCTTCTACCATCCTAGTGTTGTCTAGATGAGCCATATAATCTTTGCTTCTATGAGGTTAAGCCTTATAAACAAGAAGACCTGCTCTGATACCAATTGAAAAACCTAAGAGGTGGGTGAATTAGGTTTTAATTGATTTTTCCTCTTTAAAACAAACAATGCTTTCTAAGACAACAAATATCAAACACTTGGTGCTCAAACAGTGTGTGAAATAATGTTTTCAAGAAATTTGCAAAGAACGCAACAATTTATAGTGGTTTGGTTTATCCAACAAAACCTAATCCACTACCTTAAGCTATCTACTCAAGGATTTCACAAAAACCTTTCAATAATTTAGTACAAGAGATTACAATAGAGGCTCACCCAATTCACCTTAGGATTTTACAACACAAACCTCTTACCCAATTAAGGTTCACTCAACACGTTGAGTTTTACACTACAACTTTGATTAAACACTTATCTCTAATACAAAAATTAATGAAATACAAACACTTAAGACAATCACAATTATCTATAATTCAAGGCTCATTCTAACCCTTAGAGTTTTAAGCTCAATGCAACATTGAATAAAACTAACAAGATAAGAATATGAAGAGTTTGATATAAATATCACCTTAATGTGAAGATATATCAATTTGAAGCATAAGTACCTCCTTGAGTAATATGTTTTTCTAGATTGCTCAAGAACACTAATGATTTTGTAAAGACCCTTCTTGGATGATTTTCACAATGTAAATGTTATGAAAGGGTTTCAAAATGATTTCAAGATGTTCTATAAGAATAGGAATCAGATTTTTGCTCAAAAAGTAATTTCCCTTTGTTTTTCAAACAATTGGGTATTTATATATATGTACCAACGGTCATAAAAATGGCTATTTGAATCCCACTCAGGAGAAATGTAGTCGACCGCATATCAGACTGGTCGTCTGCACTATCATCCGCAAGTGTTCCAGAGAACTCTGGACATACTGCAGACGATGAGCTGAGAAGTCTGATCGACCGTACCATCATCCTCAAGTGTTCCAGAGACCTCTGGACATTCAGCGAACGATAAACTGAGAGGTCTAGTCAACCGCATGATCTGTGATTGACCACACATCAGTTAGGTCGACCGCACATGCATTAAAACTATGCAAAACAAGATTACAAACAAGCCCAAGAGTTTGTGGAATACATTTTAAGAAATTTAAAATATGTGAATGTATTTTGAAAATCATTTCAAACACCCAACTCCTGTTTTATCTAATGAAATGTATTTTGAAAAGCATTTCACTTTTTTTTAGCAACCTATAGAACTTATTACTAATAGAGGTAGACCTAGAGACATCTAATAGATATATAAAGAAATAATACTACACCTCTAGATCCTATCTAATGCAGAAACTGCTTATCTTCAACGCTTGACACCAAACGCTCTTTCCTGAAGACTTGAAACTTCGATCTTGCATGGATTAGATATATGAATCCTAAAAGACCAGCACTAATACAATTAAGTCATTAGTTCTTATCAATGTTTGTCATTTAATCAAAATTAAGACATTAAAAGCTTTAGAGCTTTCAATAATTGTTTGGAAATGATGAATAATTTTATATTTAATTGATTATTTTTATTCTAATTTTATATACATAAAATCAATTAGTATTCTAGTAATTGAATTGGTTACTTTTTTCATATTTATATGTATTTCGTATTTACAGCTAATTATTATTTTATTATTCATATTTATTTCTCAAATAGATGCCTCAACGTAAGAGGATTTGTGAGATATACCCACATGATCATGACCACTCGGGTCGGGTCATAGGTCGAGATGTGACCGCTTCTGCTAGGCGATGGCGGGATTGGCTACAGTCACAAGGGTATACCCTGAGTTTATATAGAAGCACACTCCATCGAGGGTTTCATCAGTCGTTGTGCGTCCACCAGACACAGGTTCTAGCACTATTCCACATCCATCGAGTGTTGGTTCTAGTAGGGGGCCACATACATCCATCTGCCAGATGTGCATCTTGTTGACTCCGGACACGGGACATATATACCTATTCCGGTACGATTCTCTTATAGCGGGGCTGCTTCTGCACAGTCGACCGGAGTAGGATCTGATACGGAGACCGAGATTAATGCTGATGAGATGATACAGGATCAGAATATGGGTTCAGATGATATTCAGGCTAAGGAGGTTGAGCCACAAGTCAGTGTGAGGACCTTAGCAGAGAGAGAGGTAGTTAGTGGCACTAGTACCAGCCCTATAGACCCTGATTAGTGGAAGTTGAAAGGTGCTGCTCCAGGTGGACCTTGGGACCCTCAATTGCTGAGGGGTTATCTTGGACATGTGGCTTCATACATATGGGAGGGACATGTTAGTATATATTAAATACGTAAGTTGTTATTTGAATTATATTTTTAAAATATTTGACACTAATTTTTAATTTTATGTGTGAATGAACGTAAGATTCTCAATTGTCACGTGCAACAGACAAGATGCTCCCAGTGGCAGATGCCGACATAACCAGTAGCATGAGTTGTCGTGGATGACTTCGGACTTGGTCCCTTGCCACATTGCATGTTCATGCATTTGAACATGCTGCTACTTTCTGCTTTTGTAGACCGATGGCATCTGGAAACCAGTAGCTTTCATATGTCATTCGGAGAGATGACTATTACTCTCCGCGATGTGCGGATGATACTTAACATCTCGGCTAGTGGTGCTTTGATACCCCAGGAGCATACGCGGGATTTTATTCTCCACTAGCTTAGTGATCACTTACATTTAGATCCGGTGACACTATTGAGAGATTGGAGGAACGGAAGAGTTCGATTTGCTGGCCTTGAGACTACTTTTGCATATGGTGACTTGAGCTCGAGAGATATTGGTGTGGCCTATGTCTTTTATATTCTCGGGACGACATTATTTTTTAATAAGTCATCTGACAAGCTGAGTGGCCATATCTTACATTTGCTACTAGATATAGTAGCTACTTGGGATCATGCCTAGGGCGCCACAGCACTGGCATATCTTTATCGTCAGCTCGGGATTGCCAGCATGTGGGGTTGCCATCAGATGGCAGATTGTCTTACTCTCTTCAAGGTACGTTCGTTATGGATTTTTTTATTCTTTAATTTAATTGGTTTAACTTGTATGTTTATCTTTAATATATTCATTTTACAGTGTTGGATTTACGAGCACTTTCCATGTTTCCGTCCTGGAGATCTGTCTTCATCATGGCAGGTGAGGCAACTATGGGCCCTCAGATGGAGGCATGCATCTATCTGCTCATCTCCCAAGTCTTCTGAGTGCTTACGCCAGTATCAGATGTAGTTAGATGTGATGAGAGCAGACCAGGTGGTATGGATGCCGTATAGTTATCGGGCTATTGCGAAGACTCGGATCTACAAGTTTCATGGATGTATTTAGTTTTTGGAGACTGTAGAACCATACATGCCAGATTGAATACTCCGTCAGTTTGGCTATGTGCAGACTATCCCGTGCATTGATTGATCATCCCGACTATATGCGAGGTACGTCACCCAAATCCGAAGAAAAATAAGGTCGTTTATGAAGCGAATGAGTGGATGTGGGAGAAGTGAACGACGCATATACTATCACCAATTCATCTTCGATGTTATACAACTCCTGGCTCACGTGGTACACGTGCACTTGACTACATGGATTAGTTTAGGGTTAGGACGCACATGATAGTGCAGAACCCTCATCACGTACCGACAGGCTATGAGGTGCTCAGGTTTGATCAGGCATCAGATCGAGAGGTACATTTGATAAGATTATTATTAGAATCACTTAATTGTTAAAAGTGTACTTAATTTATTTCACTTCCATTTGTTTTTATATACATGCTGTAGCGTTGGCATTAGCTGAGTTATGGCCTTGCCGGAGGGATGTTGTACCACCGTTGTCAGATGCACAGTTTCGCGCACACGTATATCAAGGCATCGATCATCTTAGTCGATTTATGGAAGGTCCTCGAGAGCCATCGCCAGACCAAGTTGGTAGGACCATGGCAGGTGGCGTTGCAGGGCAACGTGGTGGCTCTGCATCTACATCTAGGCATCGTGGTGATCATGGTGATCGTGGTGGCGAGAGTGCTCGTGGGAGTCATTGATTTATGTATTATTATTTATATCGGATTTGTAGTTATGCGTACTTGTGATATTTGCATATTTGTATTTTTATTGATATTTGTAGGATCTGTAATATTTATAATTTGTTGTCAATTTAAGTTAATTACTAACATTGAAAATAATAATAAATAAAAATATTGAGGCTGTGCAAAAACAAATGTCAATAATAATACAAATATTGAGTCCGTGCAAAAAAAAATATCAATAATAATACAAATACTGAGTCCGTGCAAAAATAAATACGTCAATCACGCAACGAACACTATATCGCAATGAAGTCCAAAGGGCCATACGATCTGACAAGATGTTCGTCCACCGGAATAAATGTGAATTTATATACTGCTGGAAAAATAGGCGGGATAGGAAATCCCGGACGCATGATCAACTACAATGTACAAAAAAAAAATATTAGCACATAATTACCAAACAAATAGAAAAATAACAAAATAATATATACACATACCGCAATAAAGTGTGATCACGATGCGAGGAAACCAATAGTCATCACTCATACATTCACTGAATGAGGAGTAGGCTGACCACTAGCCAGTGGAAGAAATGTACAACTGCTCGATGCGGAAAATGAGACAACACCATAGTCATAGCTAGCGGCAATGGCAAATCCGATATTTGTGATACTCATCCACTTACGAAAGACTGTAAGACCACTATCATGCACTACAAACACCATGACTGTCTCATAACGCTCCTGTCCTAGCATATCTGCATATGTATGTGGTCTATCAAATAACTCACACAACACATCTCTCCTAACATCTGGCCAAGAATCCTGAGACTCATAAAGGTGATGGGCCACGACCCAATAACCACAATTCTCGTCACCCTTAACGTCGATAGTTGTGTCAATGTACGAATATAGTGACTCAGGAATATCTAGATATAACCATCGTAAGGGATTTCTAGGACGGACTACTGAATCTAAGAACAACACTCGTGCAAATGATGTTGTGCCTCGTGATTTCGGTGGTCTCTCTCGGCCACTGGTGGCTATAGAAGTCGGGGTCCCTTTACCCGACGAAGAGCGAGACTTCTTCGACGGGCTAGAATACATTTTCTCTATATTTTCCCACAAACACGGCGTCCTAGACGTCGAAGTCTTTTTCGGACGACCCCTAAGCTGAGCGGCTACAGGTGGCTCTAATAACTCCTAATCCCAAGGAATTTCAAGACGCCTCAACTGCAGGCAAAGATGTCTCTGAATGAGTGGAGACTTATCCTTCTATCGTGCCACCCATTCATCCATCTCTGCATGATAATCATGGGTGTGATCCTCTGATACTCCCCAGACACTTGTTGCAGCTCCATGTAAAGGGTCCTCTAAAAAAGATGTATCTTATCCAATTGGATAGGAGTTCTCTCTCAATATGATCCGCAATAGTGCATGCACATGGAAGCCCATGAATCCTCCTCAAAACACAACCACATGCTTTCTCCTGACTCAAGGTCCAATGTATCTATCCGCTCATACTTGTGGTATAAAATCTAAATGGCTCAGTATGTGACCCGACCAGTTAGAGGCCGGAAGATATCTAGGTTACATACATGCAAATCACGAAGTTCGGAAGTCTCAAATACACGTCTAAGCTCATTCATCTGAGTCTTGACTACTTAACACAACCTAGGGAATATAGTGTCAAATGTTCCAGTAGATGTCCCCAACACACTCTTCAAAACAGAATGTTAACTCTCCACCCTGTTTGTGGTGGTATTCCCTAGATGTAGGTAAGTGTATCTCCATGCTGCAACAAATCTCTCTCGATATGGAGTGAGTCATATATCATCAAGATACTTCAAACAATGCTTCCATCTTTGACAGGCAGTGTACATAGATCTATGTCTTTTTTCGTAAATCTCCAGAGTAGCAAATTCAACCTAGATTATACCACACATTTTGCGAGAACCATGTGCCACAATCTCTTTGTCTTTTAATATAGTTGTGAACTTACTTTTCACGTTCTTCGCAATGTGTCTCGTATATAATAAATGTACAGATGCTAGAAAAACTCTCTCAATAGCATTAAGAAGGCTAAGCTCTCTGTTAGTCAATATCACTCCTGGACTCGTACCATGTGAAAAAATATCCAAGAACTGCTAAAGTACCTATGAATATGAATCCTCTGTCTCATTGCTCATAAAGGCCATAGCAGCCACAAAATTCATACCCGTAGGACACATACCAACTATCTCAAAGCATGGCATCTTGTACTTGTTTGTCTTGTAGGTGCTATCCATAAAAAGTAAATGATGGAATGCTTGTACTAGATCAACAGATTTTGGATGGCCAAACATAATATCTGTGACAATATCTGTCTCTGGCTGAAGTCTGTACCAATACAGCCACTCACTCTCGACGGCTAGCTTCAACAATTGTCGCATAACCGACCTACCTTTAGACTCTTCCTCTCTGATCTTGTTTCGCTGGTTATAAATATGTTTTATGCTATTAACATTCTTGGGAAAATGTCTCTTCACACTATCCAATATTTCCTTCGGTCTTACCAGGTTTTTTGTAAGATCAGCGACAATCCTTATCTCTTCATTTTTCAACTTAGCAGCCTGTGGATGCCCATAAGCATATACACCCAAATTATAATTGTGTGAACCATTCTTGACTTGTAATCTCCAAAAACCATCACAGCCCTCATGGTATCTTAACAGCATTGGACAGTTACATTTCTTTGTACTAGAAAACATCTTGTTATCAATATCGGTATGTACTCCCATAGATGTCCTCCTATATTTGCCCTCGCACTCACAATGAAGCCACACCTTGCTTTTCCCAAGTGTGCTATAAGACCGAGCGATAAAGAAAAATGTATTATGATCATATCCAATTTGCTTCACCCAATCAAGCAATACTTCTTTTGTTGTAAACAAAAACGAAATAGTAAAATGCTTTGTTAAATTGATATTAATCTCCTCGAAAACCTCAAATCGATCATCATCATCCTAAACAATAAAAGCACATAATATAATTAAATCATAATATTATAATCAAAATAACAAATTGTGTATGCAAACACATTAAATAGAAAATCATCATCATTATAAACAATAAAATCGCATACACATTAAATAGAAAATCATCATCATCATAAACAATAAAATCGCATAATAATAATTGTCTAACTATAATATTATAATTATTATTATATCAAAACAACAAAATCACATAATAATAATAATTATCTCATAGTAGTGTATAATCATAATTATATCAAAATAACAAATTATGTATATAAACGCATTAAATAAAAAATAGAAAAATGTCATTATCCTAAACAATAAAATAGAATTATAATAATTGTCTAAGTATACCATCATAATTATTATTTATCAAAATAAATAAATCATATAATAATAATTTTCTCATACAAATATAATTATTATTATATCAAAACAACAAATTATGTATGAAAAAACACATTTTTTTTTTAAAAAAAATCATACGCGGACACACCAACCGCGCCTCACAGCATCAAACGCGGTCCGATCACCCATGCATAGTGTAGAAACAAGCGAACAGGACTCCCATAACAAGCGATTATACACTCGGTTAGGGTTACCATGTCCCTTAGCGCAGTCCGCGGTCAGGGTTTCCGCGCATGTAAATACTAGGCATGGAAGGTCTGTCCACATTGTGTGCCAATATATGGGTGTTCGACCCGCGTCTGATATCACAATACGCGGATGAATGAACCACGTGTTGTGCAGTGGTGTCCGTGTTAGCCAATCGCGTGTTGTGCAGTGGTAC
The DNA here is from genome assembly GCA_019593545.1 of Apocynum venetum. Classification (NCBI taxonomy): domain Eukaryota; kingdom Viridiplantae; phylum Streptophyta; class Magnoliopsida; order Gentianales; family Apocynaceae; genus Apocynum; species Apocynum venetum. The sequence goes on from SRSM01000449.1 coordinate 167,382, forward strand.
CCGTGACTGTGTTATGGTGTATGGGTGGTCTACCCGCATGTCTTGTGATGGAACGCGGCCCAAGTAGCCGCATGTGGTTCAAAATGCAAAAAATCGAGACTTTACACGTAATGAATTAAATTTTGTCAAAAAGTTAAGTTCTTACCTCCACATTAAAGCCTTGATCTGCGTTTTGATCATCCATTAACTTAGATTTCTTCAAAAAAGTGAAAATTTTATCAATTTTTTGGTAGAGAAAAGATAGAGCAAAAAAATTAGAGAGATAAAGTTACTCTTACTACAAAAAAAATATAAGGATATTTTGATTATATAAAGTTAAAACATGTTACATTTAGCAAATTGGGGTGTTACATTTAGTACACCCCTAAATTTTTCAAATTGTTGCCCTCTATTGTTCCATTCTCATGGAGACCTAAAATTTTCTCTAATACAAATATATCCACTGAATCAAATTGGGTTTAAGAAATCTAATCTATAGGCACTTTTGGGCGTAGCATTCTAAATTAATGGAAGGATAAGTTTTATAAGAGTTCCTAATAGTTTAAGAGGACAACAATTTGACAAAGAATAAATGATGGATTGAAGCCTATGTTTTAGAAAATTGAGGAGCTTGTTGGCGCCTTTTAAAAAAAATTATTATTTTAAAGATGTGCCATTACTATATTACTCACTTGAAACTTCCCACAAAATAACCCTTGTAGGATAAAAGGCAAATCCCCATAAGCAAACCGACTTCCTTGGGTATTAATATAGTTTGTCTCTTAAATAAGATTTCGAGTTTGTTTGAATCTTGACAAGAGGAGAGTTGAGAAAATGATGTACAAAGAGGATAAAGAAACCCTTTTTTCCCCTGTTCTCTTATGAAAGTTTCTTCTTTTTATATCATTTAATAATTTTAAACCTCAAACTATTTCCTTTTTTTCTTTTTTTTCTCTTTTTTCCTCTTCTGATGTGCCCAAGCTATTTTCTAAACTCTATCAGTCCTAGTAGAGAAGTAGATTACAATAACAAGACCAAAGATAATAGCTTTTCTTGACATTCACACGGAAATTTATCCACAGCAGTTGAGATTACATAATTTACTCATACACAAGTATATCAGACAAAGAAACAAACCGCAATATTTTACAGATGAAACTCAATACATTCAAGAAAACAGAAAGGAAAGAAGCATGCAGCAAAACATTCTGGAAAAACAGCAGTTCCATCAGAAAATATATTCAGGAAGCTCTAAGGAAAACCGTGGCACTTGCACTTGAAATGGGCTTCCCCTTGGATCTGCCAATCTGCACCAGAAACAGTTAACTCAGTGGAAGGAAAGCATCTTAACTCTTTCATCTATTCTAAACTGATTTCTACTGCCAATTCACCAAAAGTAAAAGCTTCCAGTTTGTCTAATGCAACTCCAGGTTAAATACTGCAAACACTACACTTGAATTGATTTATTTGTTTCATTCATAATGAACTACTTAGGTACACAAGGCTTCCAAGCAATTTCATACCAAAAAGAGAAAAAAATAAATAAATAAAGATTTAAGAAGCTTAGTACTTCCTCTGGCCAAAAATACTTGGCACATATTGCAATCCTTAATTAACACAACAAACGTCCCAATTAATTGCAATCTCACTCCCTATTCTCTCTCTTAATTTCCCATCTCTGTCTTACCTCTTTTCTTGTAATATTAGAAAACTAACTTTTAACATGGAAGTAGGTATAAGGGAGAATTGGAGAAAAAAATATTAAATGCAACCTTCTTTTAGAAATAGGACAAGCAATTTGGGAAAACTAAAAAGGAAAACAATGCACCTTTGTTTTCAATCTTCCTCGTTCATTCTGCTGTTCTGGCCATCTCCTAGTTTAAGGATAGAATTGAAAAGAAAAAGGAAAACAGCAGCCTCTTTTCAGAAATAGGGCAAGCAATTTGGGACGAACTAAAGAGGAAACTAGGCCACATATTTTTGGCTGGAGGGAATACTTTCAATGCTGTATACTAGAAACATCCCTGTCTTAAAGTTCTAGTAATGCACAATAAAATGAAACAAATACAACAGCTTTGTTTTCTATCTTCCTCTATCATTCTGCTGTTCTGACCATCTCTCTTCTTTATCCTCTGAAAGATTCAGTCAAAATTTTTTAGCAACTATCATTACAAAATTCTCTAATGATTTTGATGCATTGGTACCAAGTAATCCTAGCAAGCAAATACCAAATTACCCCCCTCCGTGAAAAACTCAAACAGCAAGAGATCCTTTAAATATTGCTTTCCTGGTAGTTAAGAAAAGTAAGGTGAAACAAAAAATCAAAATTAGCATTTGACAAAAATATCCCTATGAATTTCTCTTAAGTATCAAAAGATGATGCTGTTTATGTCTTTTGTTCACAGAATTATGATATCTTTCTTTCCTGAAATGATCATATCTCTGAAATTGAAAAGATATTCTAAAATGATTGTATTCTAAAATGAAAGATATCATTGCACAAGTAACCTATTTTGGAAAGAAAAATTACAAATCACCCTTAACAGAAAGAAGAAATGAAAAAGTATGAGGCATCCCCAAGTAAATAAAAACTACATATATGCAGCACTCAAATCCTTTGCACATCTATCAAGGTATAACCCCAAGCCCAAAGAGATGATAGTAAAATAACTCTACCGCAAATAACTCAATAGGTACACACTGTTCTTAAACATACTGTTATTTCTTTCTTCCTGTATCACCCAAAAATTTGCAAACGAAGCACATTGCCACCAAATTCCTCCTCTTTTAGCCATGCCAAAAACCAATTCTGTATGCCTTTTAGGACTGTGTTTAGGAAACCATGCAGATAAAATTTGTTCAGCAAATACCCACTTCTCTCATCAACCAAACTGCACAAACTCACCTAAAACTTGCTGTGTGACAATGAGGGAAAAGTTAATTATTAGATTGATTACTGGGCTTTGCACATAAATCTGAATAAATTCTATCCACAAACTTCCTGTTCTTTGAATCTGCATGATTTTATCTGCAGATTTCTAGGACTGTGTTTAGGAAACCATGCAGGTAAAATTTTGTCAAGGAAACACCCATTTCTTATCCACCAAACTGAACAATTTCTCCTAAAACTTGCTGTGTGACAACGAAGGAAAAGGTGAATTATTAGACTATTACTGGACTTTACACAAATCTGAATAAGTTCTATCCTCAAACTTCCTGTCTTTTGAATCTGCTCAAACTATACCACCTCCTAATAGCATGACGTTTGAATTTGATTTTGGTCTGTGTTGTGTGCAAAAAATCTTAAACTAGTGAAATGGTATCAGGAATCTTGTTAATTTTTCAAAACGAGATAATTAACAAGAAGGTAGGCTGGAGCATCAATACTGGAGAAAGGAGAAATAGAAAAGATACTTGAGTCAGCTGAGAAGAAAAGAAATTAACATGGAGTATGAAAATTATCTGAAGCCCATACTACTTCACACAGAACAGAGATCTGAAAGATTGTTCATATATTAATATAGATTTCAGACGGAATGAGAAATAAAGTTCCTTTGTATAGATTTCAGACGCATTCTTCTCATGAACAAGCAAGGAGAAAACATGTACCTTCCAGGGACAAAAGTGAAATAGCCTTCAATAGAACCTCGTAAAGAGGGTAAAAATGAGCAACTTTCATAAACAAATTCTTCTTTTCCTTGGTGCAGAAGCGGAAACTGTAAAGAAAGGAAAGGTATAAATAGTCTTAAGAACTAAATAGAGGAAAGTCATTTTAACAAAGTTAGACAACAAAGAGTTCTTGTGATAATATGTGAGGTAAAACCAAAAAGAGAATATAATAAAAACTTTTAGCCAATTGCTCCAACAGCTACAGGATCCATGAAGCACAAATTGACAGCTCCACTTACGTAGCGAAAAGGTGTTGGGCAATTTAACTCAATAATTAGGGCTAGATTAGGGTTGATTGAAGTTGGAACAAAAAATATAATTCATAGATAAAATCCTCTAGCATAAATCTGAAAATTATTATTATTCCAATAATACTAGCCTTCTAGCCTATTTACAATGCTGAAAATATAAACTAATTCTAAACTAATAAGGATTCCTTGTCCTTCAAGATTAAACTTACTAAAAACAAACTAGGACTCTAAATTTTAATCCTAATATATTAAGGAAATAGAATACTAAATAGAATATTCCTAAACTCTTTAGGAACTAAGAATTCTTGTAGGATTTTGCTTAACTTTACCTGCATCATCCACATACAAAAATAAATTTAAAGTTCTAGGCAATAAAAGGACATTTTATACTGTGGAAACCTTTTCAGGAAATAGTTTCATCTAACTAATTTCCTGCCCTGACAATATAGAAAGAATAACATAATGCAGCCCACCCTCATTCTCTTTTCAAATTTCAACAGAAAACCAACAAGCTAACAACAATGGCACCTTGATGGAGAAACCTGCTTATCTTAAAGAACCTAAAGAATTTGAGATAAAACAGCATAACTCCCATACATAGAAGTTTCCTTTTTTTTCTTGCAAATATTGAAACTGTGGAGAAAGGAAAAAGTACAAACATGAAAGATCTTAAATAGAGCCTATTCATTTTCAAGAAGTTAGAAGAATCCAAGAGAATGAAGAGTGTGTCTGACACCAGAGATAATGAGTGAAGGGAACCTAGGTAATGTTTGGTTAGACCTGGTAATTTGTGCTTCCATGTCGTGGTCATGTCTTGTAAACATGCGCCATTAACATCAGTTTACCCATACACAAACACGAAAAGAATAACTATTCATGTCAAGGTTACGAAACATGTACGTACATAGATCTAATTATTTAATGTATAACATGATATGACACAATTAACATGTTACACACAACACAATTAACATGGTTTGCATGATTGACATATTACACACAACATGATAATACAAAAATTAATTTAGATATAGGATACTATTTTATCCCTATAATTAGAAAAAAATTACTGAAATTTCAATGTCTTCTATTATTTTTTTAAAACAAATTTTCAATGTCAAAAGGTTAAAATAATATTTTACCATGGCGACTACTAGGAGAGCATTCTAATGTGTCCAATATAAACTGCTAAAGCAACAATTTAGAAAATTCATCCTTTTGTATGTAGATCTGGTTTGGCACCAACAATATGTCACATCAATCAATGGCCTAGTGGACATATAGTATCCTATTTCTTTCTTCTTTCCCAAATATATATAGTTTACATAGACAGGTCAGACATGTTGATCTTCTAGTGCAGAAAGGATGGGATGTAACACTCAGAAAAGATTCCTTCAGCATTATTAAAAGATAATTAACCAATGTAAATTCTGGAGGGAATATTTTCAGTTACAAATTCCTTTGAAAGATGAGAGAAGTTTCCAGTCATGAGGAGCACAAAGAGGGAAGCAACCAAAAACAAAGCCCAAAACAAAATTATCACAAACTCACCTTCCCAATTACAGCTTCACCATTTACAGTATCAACAATAGTGTCATTGATGCGAATGGTCCAATGTCTTGAATGAAGTTGACAAGAGTTGCATTTCATTCCATCAATGATGCATCCCTCCGGTAAAAGAGACATTCGAATAGAGTAAGCAAATTGGTATTTCTGAGATTCATCTTGGAGGTTACTGAACTCAGGAACAAACACAGCAGAGGCACGAACCTGAAAGTATTTGGCACTTCCATAAATAATTTGAAAACCAACAAACAAAGAATGCTAGAAGAAGAAATAAACAAAAAAGGAGAAAGGCTAAACACATCTCCTGAGCAAAGATCCATATAAACTGAGATTCAAGCAGAGCATGTGTTAAATTGAAAAAATAAAGCAATTACCTTCACCCTATTTGTTACAGCAGTTGGGCACAGCGGTGGTAGTTCTGGGAAATGGTTGATACCTCTGATTTTACCTTCTTGACGAACTTTGATAATACCATGTTCCAATCGCCGGCCAAGTTCTTCCAGCCATAATAGCATAGCATCTTGCATTTGATTATCTTTAGGATCATGGACTGATCTTATTAATGAATCTGGTACACATGGAAGCATTTCCCCATCAGTTGTGAGACTACCTGTACCTACGTAAAGTTGACCATTGCTGCAGTTCAGAAAGAAAAGCTTCTCATTGGTGCAAGACGCTGCAACAACAACATATTTTGATCTACTGCTGAATCCCAAGTGTTGAATAATGCCCGTTGTTTCTGAAGCCACTAGTTCCAAAGGTAACAAGAATACATTCACTAAATGATCATAAAATGAGTAACCACCTATAAGACCCACCAAATTCCATGGCATGCTCCCAGTTAATTCATCCATTTTTAGTTCTTGACCATTGCAGAAACGATAAAGAACCCTTGTTGGAAGAGGCAATTTTATTTTCAATCTCATCTCCAAAGACTTTATTTCATCCTCCGATGCACCTCTGCGTAGGGTATCAAGAACTTCAGAGAAATTAGCAGCTAGCCAGATTTTGATTCTGTTCCAACATCTTTTAGCCCGCATCACGAGGGACCATGGGTACATACAGAAAGCTTCACGCCATGCTTGATAAGCAGCCTATTTTGAGAGAGAGATAGAGGCAAGGTCAGAATGAATATCTGAATACAGCAGCAATCTGATGATCATACAAAATGCAGGACCTAAGAAAATGAGTAAAAACAGCACTACTAAGAAACTAAGATGGCTTCCAGGGGTGTCAAAACTTGTTCTGACACCATAAAATGTCCATCAATCAGTGGTTAACTAAAACAGCTAACACTCTATATGCTGTTTTAGTTCTGACACCAAAACTTGTTCTGACACCATAAAATGTCTATCAATCAGTGGTTAACTAAAACAGCTAACACTCTATGTAGCATGGGAACCAGTTACTATTCTCAATGGCTTTCCAATTCAGTGTGTTGGAAAAGCACATCATTCCATAACTGCTATTGTGATTAAAGAGTGCACAAAAGATAGGACTCTAATCAAAATTATACAATTATCTATATATAAGTGGTGCAATTTTTGTGCACATTTATAGGCTCCCTCTCTAGCTCCTACGACAGCATTTCTTGTTTGCTTCTTCCAATTCTCTACAACCAGAATAGAAGTTTGAATGCCTATAACGGCATATTTTTAACCCCAGATTCTACAAAAAGATTAAGTTCACAGTTCCATTCTCTACTCAAACACATAATTTGACAATGAACACTCAAGTTACATAAAACAAAACAAAGCCTTAAATCAAATAACAATTAAGGGAACTTCCTACATTCACCCGGTATTTGTGGACCACAAACTTAAAAAAAGTTATACTCTAATAGAAGGCTTAATATGCAAGCATGTTGTACAAACTCTTAATGCATGTATGTTTGTCAAATAAGCCCGCGTTTATCTTAGAATTTCCCAACACCCAATACAAACAAAACAATGCTCAAAATTTGAGCAAAATAAGTTCCATTTATGCTACAGAACAAAATTTGACAATCTAGCATCAAATTAACATCACAATCCCACCAAAAAATAAACGACACAAAATTTTCATAAAAAAAATATATTAAATTTACCACTACAACAGATATCTACACTGCAAGAAAACCCTTCGACCAAATAACAACACACTCCCAGAAAACAATGACACGAAAATTTCTTCAAAGCAACTGTCACTGACCTTGAAGGAGGGAACGGGGTTGCCATCGGGGTCTTGTGGGGAATCAAGTTCAAGATCATTGGAACAAAATTTGGACCAAAGGGACTCGTCATCTGAAACCCATGATCGAAATCTTCTGCTCACGCTGGCCACCGAAGCTGCATCTGTTGGACCCAATTTCAACAGTATCATCTGCATAGCTAACCCCCCTATGCTTTCCAGCGCCATCGTTTCCTCTCCTTTCCCTTTCTTCCTTCCAGAATTCAATTTTCAGTAGAATGATTGAAATGAACGAGTCTAGAAGCAAACTATGAAATCTGTGGCCGATTTTGTGCTTTTCCTAAAGGGTAATTGGGTAAATAGCGTAAGCAGCCACCCAAATTTTAGGGTGTATTTTGATTTCTTGTTTTGTTTTTTAATATAATATAATTTTTATATTTGAATAATAATTTTATATTGAAAATTGAAATTAATTTTTTTCATATAAAGAATTGAAAGAAATATTTTTTGAAATTAGAGAATTGAAAATTTAATAATAATATAAAATATAATTAATAAATAAATTGTTTGAGATGGTATTTTTAATTAAAAAATATTGTTTACGTATGTAAATCCATTTATTGAATTAAGAGAAAATTTAAAATTTTAATGCGATAAAAATTTTAAAAAGAAAAATTATTTATTGATATGTTTTTATGAGAATTCTAGTCCAAATTTTTCACTCAAACATTTTTTTCCTATGGTTATTGTCCCCAAACTTTCAAAACTTGTTGACTATAGCACTTTTGTTAAATTTTTTTCGTTAGAAGACTAACCTAACTTACCTCAACATTTTCATTTTTGTTTTTGTCCTCCACATTACAAAAATTATAAAAGGTTGCTCTCTCATTAGTTTCACTCGTTAGAACATTAAAAGAGTTGTTAAAACTCACACGTGATACATATATGACTAATGTAAGAGATATTTTAATAAAACATCACATTTTATTTACTTTATTTCGTATTAAAAAATTATTTATTTATTTTTGTTTTCTTTTTCCTTTATCTATTTATCTTCTTCTTTTTTCTTCTAGAATTACCTAGTCGCCATCTTCAATTTATCAAACATTTCTTCCTCCCAATCAACTCTTTAAATGACTCTAGCTACCTAATGGATCTTTTTGATAATTTAAAGTAAACAATTCTATATTTCGTTGAACTGCAATATATGATAAACTTGTGTTTGTCTCTTATTTAACATGAAAACAAATAAAATTCAATTAATTTTACATTTCCCTTACATATTTAACTAGCGTTAGTTACCATCTTTTGTTTGTTCATAAAAATTTAAAAATTTATGTGTTATTTTAAGCTCTCTCTCTCTCTCTCTCTCTATATATATATATATATATATATATTAAGTTTTCCATTTACATATTAGAAAAATTTTACTAAAATGGTGAATTTTTTATTGAAATATTATTAAAATTATTTATGTGTCTATTACATATGAATTTTGTTAACGATTTAACAGAAAAACTAAGAAAAAGAGCAATATTTTATATTTTTTGTAAGTTGAATGACAAAAACCAAAATGAGAAAATTTGTAAGTTAAATTTGATTAGTTTTTTATGATGAAAACTAAGTAAAATTTACTTTCAATAATATTTGAAAGTTTGGGGGCAAGAATTAATTGGAAAAAGATTCGAGTATAAAAGTCAAAATTTAAGAAAAATCAAAGGCTAGTGACACTTTTTACCCTTTCCTTTTGTTTTTTTCTTTTTCACTTTTTTTTTCTTCTATAAGGTAATAATTTGGATTTTAAGTTGTCTTAATTTTCTTTAGAATTCAAAACTTCTAATTAAATATGCAAAAATCTCTTTCCAAAAAAATGAAGAAAAATATGCAAAAATTTCATTAAATATATATTAAAACTTTTATATGGAATTGATCTTTATAGACTTGTTTTTAGAAAAAAATTATAAACTATATATTTTAAAAAATTATGTTATAATATGTTCCATATATCCTCAATCTATTTTGGCGAACGAGATGATGTTCACTCAAGGAATTCTATCCAATCTTGTTTTATAATTCTAGCAAAGATGTAGTTTCCTATTTGTTTAAGATTTTGACTTATTTCTGATTGTTCTAATTTGAAAATATTGTTATTTAAGAATCATGTTCTATTTAGGCAAATACTATATAAGAAGTCTTGTCGTATTTGGACAAAGTATTTTAGAATTAGACAAGTATAAATATCTCACTTAGTTATGTACACAATGCGATGAGGTAAGATGCACTACAACTTATATATTTTAAAGGAATAAAATCTCTCTTGCTCGCCTGTGGATGTTGATAAATCTTTTTTTATTGAACCACATTAATCTCTAGTTTTTTGTGTTTTTGGTTCGTTTACTATTATCTTCGTTTCTTTGTTTAGATCCACATGATTTTTCACAATAATTGGTATCAGAGGTCAGTTGCATACTACACGTTTGAATGTACATTTTGGTTTTTGAGATAGTAGGTACCTTGATCTTCTATTCATGGCTAGGCAATCTAAAACCTCTCTCTTATCTATTCTAAAGAAGCATGTTTGGAAAAAGTTGAGTGGTTGGAAGGAAAATCTAAAAAGGATGTTTTAATTAAATCGCTTATCCAATCTATTCCCACTGATGCCATGCAATGCTTTTTATTACCTCAAATTTTTTATGATGATTGACGAAGCTTGTCGTATGACTTTTAAATTTAAAATTAACAATTTCTATATAGATAGGAAAATTAGGATTTATATCCATAGAAATTTGTCAACTCTTAAATTAAAACATTAATTCGAAAATATTTTGGGGTTTTGGATATTGTGAACAATAAAATAACAATATGTAAAAGGAATATTTTTAGAGTTTTGGAAATTGTGAATCAAAATTAAAAAGGATTCTATGGAACACAAATGATATAAAAAGTGTTTATATACTTTAATTAATAGTATAAAAAGTTATACTATTCCATTTTCGACGAGAAATTGATTTGACAGCTCAGATATTGTTATTCATGATATTCATCCGATTCAAAACCTACGAGATTGAAAGGAAATTCATTCATTGAAATTACAGGTCAAAGGTTTATCATCTCTATGGAATCCTGTTACACTTTTTAATTTGAGTTTTGGAAATTGTGAATCAAAATTAAAAAGGATTCTATGGAACACAAATGATATAAAAAGTGTTAGTAGAGAACTAGTATCAAGTTATAATTTCATATGATTAATCATATATAAAAACATTATTAATTAGTTGGGACATATTCATTTCCTTACAAATTAGATTAATTCTGATTAGCTCAGATAGATTAATCTCTAATTTAATTAAACACTACTACCAAGCAATGTGTATAGGATGCTCAATCAAATTGCATTAAGTAAATAAGGAATCACCAACATTAAATTGTATATAACAATCAACTACAATTATATACAATTTAAATTATATAATTTTACTTCTAATTTAATTAAGCCAAGAGTTATAACTCTATTAAATTAGTAGATGCTACTTGAATCATTAATACAAGATTAATAATCCTAGCTATATAATCACATTTATTAACTAGATTGTCAATTCAATTAATTCACACAATTATAGTAATTAAAACGGAAATTATATAAATATTTAATATATATATATATATATATAAAGAAAGATTTGATTATATTAACTAAACAAATTAGGCGGTTCAACTGACCATTTAAATAAGTTAAACTAAAAATATAGAGGCTTGTTAAAAGGAAATAAATACATAGAAAGAAATAAAAGACATAATTAGATGGCTTGGCCAGGAATTTGCGATATTTAAAGTGTATAAAATAAAAATAATAAAGATTATGCAGATAAACTGACTATAAGTTAGTTAATTAAATCAAAATAGAAATTAAATACAAATAAAATTATCTCATAATCTCATTTATTAATAACTTAACACATATATCCTTACTTACAAAAGGAAATTACTCACAATACATATTTAATAAATATAAGATGAAATATATAAACATTGGAAAGAGAAATTGAAAGATAAAACTCCCTACAAATATTGAAATTATCCAGACATAATTTATTTTCTAAATATTACAAAAAGACTTGAAAAATTATTCTATAAATTCTGGAAACTATATTAATAGGAAGATAATAATTAAAGAAAGAAATTGCCAAAGAAATGGAGAAGATTGAAGCTAAATTGGTCAAGAAATTATAAAAACAACCTATGTATTTATAGATACAAAAACTAGGGGCAAAATAGTTATTTTGCTCCCCAATTTTGCTGAATCTGCGACTACCAAGACATCTTCTCAAGCATCGCATCTTCATTGGTTTGTGTCGCAACTTTTGGAAGGCGCCACTTTGCGCGCCTGACTTGGTCTTGAGAATGCATTCTAGGCTTCTGTTATTTTTTTCCTTTTGATTGAAATGACGCCGTTTCAAGCTGTTGCAACTGACGCACATCATTCTGCCACGTGTCATCGCCTTGCTTCTTCTGGTTGTCCATATCATCTGCTGACGTGTATTTTATTTTAACTTCTCAAACATTTCTTTTTTTTCTTTTTATCTCCAAAATGAACTAAAGTACATTGAAAAACTTATAAACAAATAAATAAAAAGGAAATGTAAAATATATACATTAAATAACACAATTAATCGATTTCTAAACAAAATATCATCATTCAATAGCATAAAAATCATTTAATTCATGAGTTCATCAATGATCTATTGTCTATAGTTAGAAATTTATGGTAGGCCCTAGACAAGATAGAAGGAAAAAATTGTTTAAGAAAATGATCAACTCCTTTATGAAGTTTAAAATTTAAGGTAGTTTGGGTTTCTAGGACCTTCAAGGCTCGTTTTACTAACCAAACGATGGTAGAATTTTTTAAAGCAGTCTGACTCTCTGCTTGGTAAAATACTTAAAACAATATATTTTAAGCACTCAACTTTTATAGATGTGCATATTGGTATAACCCTAGCTTCATGTGGAGAAGTATTTTGGAGGGTGTTTCAATTCACATGTGGGATAAGGATTGTATACCCTCTCCAAGTTGTGGGAAATCTATTATTGATTGCAGTTTAATATTTGGTCTTATGCATGTCTCTTATGTATACCTTATTTATGTGTCGGATATGCTAGGTTTGGAAGCACTCAAGCCTCATACTCAATAAAAAGTGGCTACCATGCCTTTATGTAGTCTCAAAGTGTTGTCGAGGCATAATCTTCTTTTTCAAACCCATAGGCATTACGAAACTAGTAATAGAATTTGCAAGTAGCTCAAATAATCCAACATTTTCTTTGGAGGCCAAGTTAGGGAATTATGCCTAATAATTTGAATTTATCAAGAAGAATTGGCAGTCCTTCAATTTGTGCTATTTGTGGAACAATTTTTGGTGACAAATTGCCACTGTATATTTGAGTGCTCTTTCACAGAATTTGTAGTTCTTATCTGAATTGTTGTTATTTTGTCCTTAATCATTACCCATCCTTTTGATTTTTTTTTCTACTACGGTATAGATTTTGTGCAATACTTGGAATATAATTGTTTTTTAAGGTACTTCCATAGACATTTCAAATCTTGTTTGTTGTTGATTCACTTTGACAGAAGAATATCACTCCGCGCAACATTTAAAGTAGAAGTCTTCTTCACCTAAAGTTATTCCTAACATATGATAGTGTCCACCAACAATTGTGTGAAAGCTAATTTCGGTTGTGCTCTTAATACAAACTATGTTGTTGTGGGAGTTGTTCTTCTTTATATAAATGGTTGCTTTGTGTACTTTTGCATCTCGTATTCCATATTATCTTTTGGTCGAGTATGTGGAGGTTATGTCCTTTCTGCAACAAACAACTCAAAGTTGTTTTTGAGAGAGATAGGTTTGGCTATCATTTGGCAAGCAAATGCTCAAGATATGGACTTTCTCTAATATTGGCCATTTTATAGAAGTTGTTCTTGAACTTTGTTGTCTTTTTTATTCTTCTTTAGTCTCTTTTGTCCATAGGGAAATGAACAAGTTAGCTCATTATCTTGCTAGTATTAATCTTTTTCCCCCATGTCTTTTAAATGGTTACCCTCCGAATATAACTTCAGTCCCTATGATTGATCTTTCTCATTAATACAAGTTGCATTTTATTTTCAAGATGATAATAATAATAATATAATATGAAATACATATAAGTTCAATCTTTTCATGTAGATATGACTCTTAAATCAATTTTTTTAAATTAAGAAAAATTTAAAAATCTTTAACCAAAAAGAAGAAGAAAAAAATCTAATACTCTTCAATTCTTTATACAAAATGATTTCAATTGTTGGTTTGTTTTAACTAGCTATGTAAATTTACTGTAAGGAAATTAACTAAAGGACAAATTGTTACAAAAAATGGGATTTGTTACAAAAACTTTATAATTTTGTTTAGAATTAGAAATATTGGGGAATGAAAAGAGAAATGAGTATGAGGTACTCATTATATTTCAATTCATATTATTTTGCATTAAAAAAGAAAGAAGTTCTTTTAAAAAACAAAAAGAAATAGTTAAATTGTGGCACCTCATCAAATATGCTAATTGGTTATAACTAATAGCACGTAACTTTTGATCGATAGATATAATAATAATATTTTTCTAAATACTAATATGAAAGTTTTGTAGTAATAATAGGGACCAAAATATGAATTTTATCTAGCAAGAAGTTTATAAAAATAATTCAAAAAGAAGTAAATTTTTAATATTAACGAAAAAATTTAGAGTACCTTACTAATTCCTCTAAGAATTTTACAATTTTAACACTTGAATATATTTTCTTTATTTTGTAAAGAGAATTATAAGAAATTTCATATATTTTATAATTAGTGAATTATGAATATTATTCAAATCAACTTACCATTTTTATAACAATTTTATGATTTAAAAGTTTAATAATAACATTTCATAGTTGAATATTTTAAAATTAGCTATAATAGTTGAGTATGCATTAGGTGATAAGTCAATATACCACTTCTTGGATAAAGAAGCAGAAAGACCTATAAATGCCAAATAATGGGCAACCCTATTATCCTGCATACATACATAAGAAAATTTAAAATCATGAAATACACACAATAAACATTTAATTGTATCAAAGAAATTACCAATAGAATAATGATTTTGCCCAATATAGTCACCATACGGTTTACAATAACCAAACTATCCCCTTCAAAGTACACCTTTTAAAAAACCATGCATACTTGCCAATCTCATTGCATGAAGTGTATTCAAGGTACTCAATGTTACTACAATAAAAGATATGTGAGGCAAAAACAAATAAAACTACACCAAGTTGTATACTGATCTTGAAGAGAACTATCAAATAACTTTGATAAATCCTAACACATGTGTTGTCCTATCAAGAAGGAAAATAAGTACTAACTTAACTAGAATCAAAAGAACATGTAGCTAATCAACACTCATTTGATAAGTAATACTCAAACTAACAATTTGGTAAACATTTAACTAGAACATCTTTAAAAATAGTTCCTAGCATTCCAAACACACTAAAGTACCATGGAAAAAATAAGGATGGCTACCCGGTGTTTTATTCAGAAGGCTACATTCCAGGGACTACCCAAAGTCTCAAAACAAATAGGTTGTCCTGTTTCATTCTCGATTTTTGTTGACAATCTTAACCTAATATTATTCACTAGATTCGTTATGGGATTTCTTCTCCCCATATAGTGCCACAGTAGGTATCTTCATTCCACGCGCACTAGAAGAACCCGTTTAAGAAGTATGCTTTCATCAGATTCATAAAATAAGAAAATGCAAGTTATGTGATAAATGTATGCTATGGACATTTCATTGGCAATCATGCAATTAGATGCAGGAATGAAACGTTTGGATAACTTTGAACATTATCTAAAACGAGGACCTCAATAGTGGCTACTAATAGTTCAAGAAGTCCGAAAGTAGACACAATTATTGGTGATTCTTCCATGAATGCTTCTCTTTTGGGAGCTAAACAAAATATGGAAGTACCAAGAACCACTTCCAATGGTTAAAAGTTTTTGTCAATGAGAGATGTCGAGAATGATATTGGGATGTCTCAATGTAATTAGATGATGGATCTAAAGGAGCAGTAGAGTATCAATAGGACCACTACAATTAAAAATTAGTTTGTTGATCTCCCATCAGATATCACTGATTGGTTATGCGACAGTGCAATTGCTCATCTAAGGAGTGTTGTAGATTGTGATGTTATTCATGAAGCTCTAATAAATCAAGGAATTCAAGTTCAACTTAGACCTTTAAATCTTGATAAAGTTTTATTATCTTTCTCATCCTAAGAAAATATAAGTGCCTTCCTGAATGAACAAACTGATTCTTTCTCAGTTTGGTTTCACAACATTGTTCATTGGAAGTGCTCAAATCATGATACAATATTCACGGTATTGGTAAAGGTAGAGGATGTTCTTTTGGCTTTGTGGCATGGAATTTTTTCGAGGTTGATTGGAAGTTTGTGGGGTTGTGTTAATTCCATAGCATGTGCAACCTTAACAAGAAGAGTGTTATCTACAGCTTGGCTAGAAATTGAAGTTGACTATAAGGAAAACATCCCTTCTATTTTTGAAGGATTGATGAATGGTATTTTTGTCAAGCTTTCGGTTACTATTGTCAAAGGATGCACTATTCTAGCAACTTATTCATCGGGAATGTTTTTAACTCATGTTTTGATTCAATTGATAGTGATGTCGAAATAGTGCATCATCTAATGGATCTAAATGTTGTTGAGGTATCCAATAAACCTTGGGAAGATAATTGACATAGTAATTTACAAACGTTAATTGCAAGTTTGCACGCCTATGGTGCTTTTGATGATTCATGCGCTATTTTTTAAGACATAAGGGACCCTTGTACAGATTTAACTGGTTAGTAATGTGATAGAAATGGATATTAATTTATTAAATGATGATATTCCTAATGTTGTTAATACTATGGTAGGCTAGGATGAAACTTTTGTAGTTGAGAGGAATGCTAAGCATATCAACAGAGAAAATGACAGATTGGATGTTGTAGGTAGGTGATGAAGTTTCTATTCCAATAGAACCTTTTATTGGGAATCAAGAGTCACAAGAAAAACTTCAAGGTCCTTCAGATGTAGATCTCTCAGTCAAGCATAGAGACACTACTAGAGGATTGGACTTATCTGGGAGTGCATATGGTGAATAAGTGGGTTGAAAAACTCTCATATTGTAGGGCTTCAATTCTTTATAGGCCACTCTTGAGGTTGGATAAGGAAGCCTTCCCTAAAGAGAGTTAACAAAGTTAAGAAGGTTTGGTGTGCAAGTTTAGAAAAATATAAGAGGTCTAAAGCAACTGAAGGTGTCTTTGTATGTGATTTGAATCCTAAAAAGTGTAGTTCGAGGAAAAAGACAAAAGAAATTGTTGTCTCTAGCAGGAAGGTAGTAGTGGAAACTTTGAAGGTAGGTAAATTGTTAGGATTTTCTTTTGAGGACGATGATGAGTTGGTTATTCAAGCATTAATGGATATGGAGAAGCAAACTACTGAGTAAGTTTTGTTTTCATAAAGGAAAGGGCCATTTGAGAATAGGAATAGGAATAGTGCTGATCTAGTTAGATATTGGTGATAAGGGATAACTACGATATATATATATATATATATATATATATAAGTAGTTGTGGTTGCTCATTAGTGCAATGCATGTGGGTTGAGTGGATTTTGTTGTATTAGTTTGTTCTGCCAAATGTTAGATGCACTAGCGTCCTTTATTTTGTTGTGTATTACAGGGTGAGTAGTAAGTAATTCCCTGTTTCATTTTGTTTTATTATTCCTATCAATAAAATTTTTGCCTTTAAAAAAATACTATGAAAAAAGGCAAACATCACCTAAATTGAATTAAGCTATATAGAACATACTCGAACATCTCAACAAAATAAGACAAAAATGTAAGCTCAACCAAAGTTTTTATGGAAGTAACTAGGATACTTTCCAAAGTTGTTTCAACAATGGAGAAGACAAAGAAGAAGTTGAAGTGAACCATCATCATGTTTGGGATACATATACTCCTAATAGCTACTCCTCACCTTGGTACTACCCATCATTCTCATGATGTCAAATACAAGAATTTAAAATATTGAAAGGACAAATTGACAAGGTTAAAATAGTTGAAACTTCAAAATGCAAGAAGATATTATTTTACAGTTCTTTGTTCCAACAACATCTTCAAAAATCTATTAAGGAATGAATATGTTGAATTTGAGTTTCTTCCTATGATTAACTAGAGGCTTGGAACATCCCTCATTTGGCATCAAACTATCATTTCAATCATGAATAGATCACCCATTTCCAACATGCCAATGAAGCCCTAATGAAACAGCTCTCCACAAATAGGCTTGGATGATTTCCCAATCAAGCTTCCATAAAAGATGATGAATGGAAGTATTTAACTAGCAAAACATGAGCCATATAAAATTTTTCAAAAACTTTAGTAATCTCTACCCTTGTTGTGATAACAAAACTAAATTGAAACCCTTCAAATATCTAAATCAAAGATCAACATGAGATTTTAGAAGGCACAAGATAATCCCAATTTTGCAACCATATCTTCCCTTGAGCTCCACTTCCCTACCAAATTGCTTGAAGCAAAAAGAATATATCATTACATGGACTTTGCGGTAATGACTTGAATAATTAACTTGATTTGTACCTCATTACCTGTCAAGATAATAACTTCTCATTCTTGCCATTATGTTTCTTATTTTTTATTTTTTATATGTAATCATTCAAGTAAGTAAACAAAGAACTTTTCGACCTCCCAACAATAAATGGCAACCCCAAGTATCTACTACCTACTTGTCCTGCTTTTGTTCCAAGTTGATTCTAAACAAGAACTTATCTAGTTTTCACTTAAATATTGATTGAAATATACATTTGATTTATGCAAATTAACAGTTTCATAAAACATGTTGAGTATTAAATTAAGTTAGGCAGCCTAAAATGGCTGCTATGAGTGTTGTTTTTTTCTACATTTGTGTGCTTGTGTAAGCCTATATATATAGGCACTTCTTGTAATCTAAAGCATCAAGTCATTAAATACAATCAACATGGTATCAGAGCCTCTTTTCTTGTGGCCTGAACCTTTGTGATATTCTGAAAGGTTCATTTGAAGTATTAGAACTTTTCTGGAATTTGTTTCAAGAAATGTTTCAATTAGAATTTTTAGTCTTTTGCTTCAAGAAGTTTTATTTTTCAATCTCAAGCCTTCTCTATATATATCTGATGTACTCATAAATTAACTGATTTTTATACTATTTAATGACTATATTTTGTTTAAAAATCGGTTAATTGTGTCATTTAATTGATATATTTCACATTTCCTTTCTATTTCTTTGTTTATAAGTTTTTCAGTGTATTTTAGTACATTTTGGAGATAAAAAGAAGAAGAAGAAGAAGTGAAGATGCAAAAAAAAAAAAAAAAATCGATGAACAGTAACTTCGGTGAACAGTACCACCGTCGATGATGACATCACTGCTTACGTCATGAACAGTATCTGTCGGCTGGTCAAAGTCAACAAGTCAACCTGCTACAGTACCCGGAAGTCAAAATGACCATTTTACCCCTAGAAATTTCCCTATAAATATGCTAGCTTCATTTCTCATTTGGGAAACCAATTTAGCTCCAATATTCTTCATTTCTTTTGTAATCTCTTTCTTTTATTATTATCTTCATATTAATATAATTTCTAGAATTTTTAGAATAGTTTTTCAAGTCTTTTTGTAAAATTTAGTAAAGAAATTCTGTCCGAATAATTTCAATATTTTCGGGGAGTATTTCTTTCAAATTTTCGTTCTAATGTTTATAAATTTCATCTTATATTTATTAAATATGGATTGTGAGTAATTTCCTTTTGTTAGCAAGGATATGTGTTAAGTTATTAATAAATGGGATTATGAGATAATTTTCTTTGTACTTAATTTCTATTTGGATTTATTTAACTAGACTTATGGTCGGTTTACCCGCCTAGTCTTTATTTATTTTGCTTTATGCACTTTAAATATCGCAAATGGATGGCCGAGCCACCTATTAGTTTAATTTACTTTTATGTCTTTTATTTTCTTTTTTATGGAAGGCCGAGCCTCCATACTTTTAGTTTAATTTATTTAAATGGTCGGTTGAACCGCCTAATTTGTTTAGTTAATATAAATCCAATCTTTCTTTATATAAATATATATATATATATATATTTGTATATTTATTTAATATACTTATATCTATATATTAATTAAGTATTTATGTAATTCCTGTTTTAATTAATATAATTATGTGAATTAATTGGATTGACAATCCAATTAATAAACGTGATTATATAGCTAGGATTATTAATCTTGTATTAATGATTCAAGTGGCATCTACTAATTTAATTGAGTTGCAGCTCTTGGCTTAATTAAATTAGTAGTGGAATTATATAATTTAAATTGTATATAATTAAGCTGATTGTTATATACAATTTAATATTGGTGATGCCTTATTTACTTAATGCAATTTGATTGAACATCCTATACACGCTGGTTGGTAGTGGTGTTTAATTAAATTAGAGATTAATCTGTCTGAACTGATCGGGATTAATCTAATTTGTAAGGATAGGAATCTGTCTGAGCTGATCGGGATTCTAAAACCAATTACTTAATAATGTCTTTATCTATGATTAATCCCATGAAAAATATAACTTGATACTAATTCCTTGCTAACGTTTTTTTTTTATATCATTTATATTCCAAATTCCTTTTTAATTCTATTCTCAAAATACCAAAAACCCCCGAAACCCTTTCTGATTAATGATTTTAATTTAAGAGTTGACAAATCTCTGTGGATTCGATCCCTACTTTCCCTATCTACATAGGAATTGTTAGGTTTAAATTTGAGAGCCGTACGACAGGCTTCGTCAAATTTTGGCGCCGTTGCCGGGGATTTGTTTTAATTTCTTCTATTAAATTATTAATCTTTTTTCTTTTGTTACAAATTTCATTCATTTGGTGACACCAAACAACAAGTTCATTGTTGTATGCACTTAAGAAGTGGTAAAATCACCGGAGAAGGACAAGGGAGTAAAACACCAGTTGAGATCAGAGAACAAGCTACGGATCTTGAAGAAGGCAAGGCAGAAAATCAACCGGATACCCAACTTATTTCTGGTGATATTCTTCCTACTTATCTTTTAAATATGGCTTTGAATCAAAGATCTTTGAAAGAACTCACTGCTCCCACTCTTGATGAACAACCTTTATGCATTATTTTTCCACAAGTTGATGCTAATTTTAAAATGCATACTGGTTTTATACAATGTTTGCCAACTTTTAATGGATTACCTGGAGAAGATCCACTTAGGCACATTAAGGAATTTCATGTTATTTGCACTAATTTGAAACAAGAAGGTACAAGAGATGAAGTTATTAAACTGCGTTCTTTTCCTTTTAGTTTACAAAATAGTGCAAAAGATTGGTTATATGATTTGCCTTCGGGATCTATTCAAGATTGGACTGGAATGCAAAGAGCTTTTCTAGCTAAATATTATCCTGCATCTAGAACTGCAACAGTCCGAAAGGATATAAGTGGCATAAGACAACAAACTGGTGAAACATTGTATGAATATTGGGAAAGATTTAAAAGATTATGTGCTAGTTGTCCTCATCATCAAATACTTGAACAACTATTAATTCAATATTTTTATGAGGGTTTGATTTCTTATGATAGGATGACAATTGATGCTGCTAGTGGTGGTGCTCTTTCAGATAAAACCCCACAAGCTGCACGTGAATTAATAGCTAACATGGCTGCTAATTCACAATCTTTTAACACCAGGAATGATACTGTCAGGAAAGTTAATGAAGTAGATGCATCATCATCATCATCATCTACACAAATTGAGCAAAGATTAGATCATCTTACCAATTTAGTTGGTCAATTAGTTGGGAAAAGAATCAATGCACCAGTAAAAGCATGTGGAATTTGTTTAGGCAATGACCATCCTCCAGATTCTTGTCCTACACTATTTCAAGAGGAACAAGCCAATGCCATGGGTAATTTTCAGAACCAACCTCAGAGAAGACACAATCCATTCTCCAACACATACAATGAAGGGTGGAGAGACCATCCTAACTTTAGATGGAGTAACCAAGGGGTTAGGCCACCAATGAACCCACCAGGTTTTGTTCCTAATCAACACCAAAATCCTCCTCAACCTCCTCAGAACCAACAACAGAGTATGTCTTTAGAAGATATGGTGAAATCTCTAGCCTCAAGTTCTATATCTTTTCAAAGAGATACCATGTCCTTCCAAAAGGATACAAAGTCTAGCATTCACAACTTGGAGAATCAGGTAGGACAAATGGCTTCTGAGTTAGGTCAATTGAAAACACAGCTTTTCAATAAACTTCCATCACAACCACTCAATCCTAGAGAGAATGCTAGTGCCGTAACACTAAGAAGTGGTAAAGTGTTGGAAGAATCCAAGAGACCAGAGGAAAATAAAGGCACGGAGAAAGCACCTATTTCAAGCCCAGCATCTTCCGACAAAGTTCCTCAAATAGGAGAATCTTCTTCTTCTATTCCCAAGGTAAGTCCTCCTTTCCCTAATAGGTTAACTAAGAACAAAAAAGATGAGGAAGAGAAAGATGTTCTTGAAATCTTCAAGAAAGTTGAAGTCAACATTCCTCTTTTGGATGCAATAAGACAGATTCCTCGTTATGCTAAGTTCCTAAAAGAACTTTGTACCAACAAGAAGAAGCTTAAAGGTAACGAGAGAATCAGTGTGGGGGAATGTGTATCTGCTGTTCTCCAACAAAAACTTCCTGCAAAGCAAAAAGATCCAGGTATGTTCGCTATCCCTTGTACAATTGGTGATAAGGTAGTCTCAGGTTGTATGCTAGATTTAGGAGCCTCTATTAATGTCATGCCGTATACAATCTATAACTCTTTAAATTTGGGACCAATGAAGCCGACTAGAATTGTTATTCAGTTAGCTGATAGGTCTGTGGCTTATCCAGAAGGAGTAATAGAAGATGTACTGGTTAAAGTCAATGATTTAGTATTCCCTGCAGATTTCTACATTTTAAAAACCGAGGATAGCCAAAATACTTGTTCATCACAGTCACCTATTCTGTTAGGTAGACCATTTCTGAAAACTGCTAGAACTAAGATTGATGTAAATGAAGGTACTTTATCAATGGAATTTGATGGTGATAAAATTTCTTTTAACATATTTGATGCCATGAAGTACCCTTCTGATGAATGTTCTACAGTTTCTGTTGTGGATATTATAGATCCACTTATTGAAGATACATTTGATTTGAGCTACACTGAAATGATGCAATCCATTATGAACTTGAGCATAGATGAAAATATTCTTGACACTTTATCTGTGGAATGTGATAATGAACTTAAACAAGCTGTCAAGGATTTATCTGCATGTCCTGTTAGTAATTCTAAAATTGCATTACCTAGCTCACATGATAAAATTTTACCATCTGTTGTTTGTCCCCCGTCACTTGAGCTTAAAGCTTTACCTTCTCATTTGAAATATGCATATTTGAGTGAATGTAATGCTTTACCTGTTATTATTGCTAACAATCTCTCATCTTCCCAAGAAGAGAGGTTAGTTTCTGTGCATAGGGACAACAAAACTGCCATCGGCTGGACTTTAGCCGACATTAAAGGTATTAGCCCATCAACATGCATGCACCGTATATTGTTAGAAGATGGAGCTAAACCAACCAGAGAGTCACAAAGGAGACTAAACCCTCCTATGATGGAAGTAGTAAAAGCTAAAATTCTTAAACTTCTTGATGCTGGTGTCATCTATCCAATCACAGATTCACATTGGGTAAGTCCTGTGCATGTTGTTCCAAAGAAAAGTGGAATAACTATTGTGGAGAACTCTGAAGGTGAGAAAGTTCCTACTATAGTGCAAAATGGTTGGAGAGTCTGTATAGACTACAGGAAACTTAATGCATCCACTAGGAAAGACCATTTTCCCCTTCCTTTCATGGATCAAATGTTAGAACGTCTATCTGGTCGTTCTCATTATTGTTTCCTTGATGGTTATTCTGGTTATTTTCAGATTGCTATTGCCCCAGAGGACCAAGGTAAGACTACTTTTACATGCCCATTCGGTACTTATGCTTATAGAAGAATGCCTTTTGGTCTATGCAATGCACCTGCTACATTTCAAAGATGCATGATGTCCTTATTTTCTGATTTTGTCACGAATATCATTGAAATTTTCATGGATGATTTCACTGTCTATGGAAATTCATTTGATTCATGTTTAGAAAATTTGGAACTTGTGCTTAAATGTTGTGTTGAAACTAACCTTGTTCTCAATTATGAAAAGTGTCATTTTAGGGTAGAACAAGGAATTGTTTTAGGGCACGTAGTTTCACCAAAAGGACTGGCTGTTGACAAAGCCAAGATTGATGTGATTAAGTCTATTCCTTATCCTTCTACGGTAAGAGAGGTAAGATCCTTCTTAGGCCATGCTGGATTCTATAGAAGGTTTATTAAGGATTTCTCTAAAACTGTTCAACCTTTATGCAAGCTATTACAAAAAGAACATAAATTCAATTTTGATGAAGGTTGTAAACATGCATTTAAACTGTTGAAAGAGAAATTGATTTCATCACCTATCATTCAACCCCCTAATTGGAATTTTCCTTTTGAGATATTGTGTGATGCTAGTGACAAAGCAGTTGGAGCTGTTCTAGGTCAGAAAATAGATAAAGTTCCTCATGTGATATATTATGCATCTAAATTACTTGATGATGCCCAATGCAATTATACCACAACTGAGAAGGAACTCTACTCTGTTATTTTTGCTCTAGAAAAATTTAGATCTTATCTGTTGGGAACAAAAGTGATTGTTTATTCAGATCATGCAGCTCTAAAGTACCTGTTAAAGAAGAAGGAGTCTAAACCAAGACTACTGAGATGGATTCTCTTACTCCAGGAATTTGACCTTGAAATCCGAGATAAGAAGGGAGCAGAGAATCTTGTTGCTGATCATTTGAGTCGACTGACATATGACGGGGAAGTATCTCCTATCTCTGATTTATTTCCTGATGAGCATCTTTATGCATTGCATGGAATTATACCTTGGTATGCTGATATGGTTAATTATATTGTTACCAAAGTATTTCCAAATCATTTATCTAAGCCTCAAAAGGATAAAATTAGGAATGACTCAAAATACTACCTTTGGGATGACCCCTACCTTTTCAAAAGCTGCGCAGACAATGTCATACGCAGATGTGTTCCAAATAACGAAATTCAATCCATATTGAATTTTTGTCATACTTTTGAATGTGGAGGTCATTTTGGACCAAAACGAACTGCTAGAAAAATTCTGGAAAGTTTATTTTATTGGCCTACTCTTAACAAAGATGCATATTACTTTGTTAAATCTTGCAATGAATGTCAAAGAGTTGGTAATATATCCAAGAGAGATGAAATGCCTTTGAAAACTATCTTAGTTTGTAAACTTTTTGATGTATGGGGTATTGATTTCATGGGACCTTTTCCTTCGTCTTTTGGAAATACTTACATCTTGCTTGCAGTGGATTATGTGTCCAAATGGATTGAAGCTAAGGCCACTCAAACGAATGATTCCAAAGCAGTTGTGACATTTATCAAAGACAACATATTCCATAGATTTGGAATTCCAAAGGCCATCATCAGTGACAGAGGTACGCATTTTTGCAACAAGGTAGTGGAAACTCTGTTTAAAAAATATCATGTTTCTCATAAGGTTTCTACTGCCTATCATCATCAAACAAATGGACTTGCTGAAATCTCTAACAGGGAAATTAAGTCTATTCTAGCTAAAGTAGTCAATCCTAATAGGAAAGACTGGAGCCTTCGATTGGGAGATGCTCTTTGGGCATATAGAACTGCATTCAAAACCCCTATTGGTATGTCACCATTTAGATTGGTTTATGGTAAAGTCTGTCATCTACCTGTGGAATTAGAACATAAGGCATTTTGGGCCATTAAACAATGTCATCTTAATCTTGATGATGCACAATCTAATCGAAAACTGCAGATTCAAGAACTAGAAGAGATTAGAAATGATGCATATGTTAATTCCTGGATTGCAAAAGAAAAGATGAAATATTACCATGACAAAAATCTTTCAAGGAAAAATTTCAATATTGGTGATAAGGTTCTACTCTATAATTCTCGTCTGAGACTGTTTCCAGGAAAGCTAAAGTCAAGGTGGATTGGCCCATTTGTTATCATTAATATCTTTAATCACGGGTCAGTGGAGATAAAAAGTCTTCAAACGAGCAAAATTTTCAAAGTGAACGGTCATCTCCTTAAACCTTTTCATGAAGGTTTTGTCGGACAAATTATCGATTCCGTTGCTTTTGAAGACCCACCACAAGAAAGGAATTGAAATCTGTGCTCGTCGAGTCTAAGACGTTAAACAAGGGCGCTGTGTGGGAGGCAACCCATCGTTTTCTTTAATACTTTTGAATTGTTTGATTTTCCTTTTTCACTTTTTAGCTTGCAGGCCTAGCAGAAATTGTTGAATACGCGTCTTCTCGGATACTGAAATACGGCGTATTTAAGTTAATTAAATGTCCAACAGTGATTAAACACGGCTTTAAATAGCCTGCTTAATTGTTGAACGAATCACCAAACGATTTCTGCTAATTTCCTTTCAAGAGTAAATTTCATCTGCAAGGTATTTCTTTCCTTTTTACATTTTAGTTTGTCTTTCCATCCCTTCTTTCTTTCTATCTCTTTGTTACATAATTGATGATTCTTTAATGAAAATGAGAAGATACTATCCATTGCTCCCTATTAATTATTTGAGAAAAATCTATCTGATGAGATTGGAGCGTATCAAATTACTAGTATCCATTGGAATGCCTGAGGATATTAGGTAGATAATTGAAGCTAAGGTCCGAATTAGTGGTGAACATCCAGCTTTTCCCAAACGTCCACCTGGGTTGGGGAAGAGTAGTTATGCAAAGAAACGGAGAGGTAAAAGAATGAGAGTCTGTTATAAATGTGCTAGATGGAACTGTGATACCAGTTGTCGTTCACTTGGGTATTTATCCGATAATCGAGAAGACAAAATTGCTTTCATTAAGAATTGACTGAGTAAAGAGTCATTAGATGATATCAAACTGACTCTTGATACGCATTCTAGTGGATACGTTCAAATGGAAATTCTCGGGTTATGGAAACAATTCAAAATTGAACAACTCCGGTACACTCTTCGGTATCTGAATTTAAACGATCCCGTTTGCCAGTTTTTAAGAAAGCTGGATGAGCAGCATACCCCCGACTCATAGAAGGTGTTTGAAACCGTTACTGGACGTAAAACCAGAGAAAGATGTGAGCCACAATCACAACTACTTGTTTTCATTTGTTTCTTCCTTGATTTGTTTTATTTGTTTGTTTTCTTTTTAGTGTGTAACAGAATCACTTTTGAAGTCATTACTATGGAAGGTTCACCAATCAGAAGTCTAACAAACATCGCAGTGTTTGGAGGAACGACCGTGGGTACTACTGTTTCGCATCTAACTGCTGCTATCCAATTGGGAAGAGTACTAGCTCATCGAAAGATCGGTCTAGTATACGGAGGAGGAAATGCTGGATTAATTGGAGAGGTTGCTCAAGCACACCAGTCATACCAAACACTTGTTCAGATTGAAACAAATCAACCAAACAAAGTTCTCGCGGTAGGTGTAATTCCTACTCCTCTGAAAGAAGTATATGGCAGAACAATTGGATATGAGGTACAAACAAAATCATTTTATGAACGCATGACACTCATGTTGCATAACTCTGATGCTTTCATAGTCATACCAGGAGGATATGAGGTTTTAGAATGCTTGTTCAATTTAACATTCTGGTTTAACATGAAACTGCACACTAAACCAATTGGTCTTTTAAATGTTGATCACTACTTTGATGGTTTATTAGCATTTCTTGACATAGCTGTTACACATAAGCTTCTATCTCCAGTAGCACGAAGAATAATTGTATCTGCACCCACAACTAAGGAGCTATTGGATGAATTAGTAGCTTTTGTACCAGAGACAGATCCAAAAGTACCTCCAATTAACTGGTCAATTTCCGGTAACAAGCGAAAAAGAGATTCAATGGATTTAGAGTTAAAGTTGTAAGTTTTTCTTTTTAAATAAATGTGTGTTATTTTCTTTTTATTAAAAGCTGTGGAATAATGTTGTTGTTTTTAAAACTTTGTGTGTTTTTACATTGAGGACAATGTAATTCCCAAGTGTGGGGGGTGGTTTGAGTAAAAAGTCAAGTGATTAAACTCATTTGATTCTTGATCCGCACCTTTAAAAACATTGTTTTTAATAATTTGTTGTTTTGTTGAATAAATAATGCATGTATTATAACTTTTTAAGATGTTAGGTAATTTTGTGTTAAATTTTTCGGTCCTTTTATAATTGTACCCCTTTCTGTAAAAATTTTTCGAATAAATCAATTGAATATCTTAGCAATTTGACAAAAATATTCTTATTTAACTAATGTGGCTAAATCTTTTATGTTATGAAACCCAGAGTTAAAAACATTAGTATTGTGATTTGATGATAATGTAAGTTTACTGTGTGTTTTAGTACATTTAAGGTTACTCTCTACACACTAGAGCTTGTTCTTTCACATGCTTGAGACGAAATTTAAATAAAATCTTGGTTGATTTGGGGATGACATAAGGCATTCTTTGATAGTTTGAGCCTTTCTGAACGAACCATACTTATATATATCCCTCGTTCCTACTTTGAGCCAACAAGTATGAATGGTTTCATTACCATTTAATTTCTTTGATAAATAGCCTCGTTTATTACTTTTCTATCCAGATACTTTATTGAGAATGTATTAAACATGTGTTAATCTGTATTGAAAAGTTATTAACACTGTTGATAAAGGATTACGAGATATTGTCAAAAACCGAAAGGTAAAAAAAAAAAAAAAAAACTCGTAGATATGATCTCTTCAAAACAAAAAAAAAAAAAAAGAAAAAAAAGAAGAAGAAGAAGAAAAGAAAAGAAAAAGAAGAAAATAGAAAAGTGTGAAAAATGAAGAGATATCATGGCTAATTTTTCTTCAAGAGGTAGTAATTCATTCTCAATATAAACTCTTGAAATATTTTGAATATTCTTATCCTTCGTTTGTAGCCAAATCCCGAGCTTAACATTACAAGCTTAAAAGTCCTATTTGACCCAGATCGACCAAAATTTTCATCATTAGTGGAGAGTATGTGAGTTTACAAACTTATAAGTTGTGTTGAGAAACTAAGAATGTATTTTCATTTACATAGTGACTTTGCTGTTATCTTTTCATTATACTGATAGCATGTTTTAAAAAAAAAAAATATATTATTATTATGGGTTTTATGTTTTTCGCAGTCACATTTTGTTAACTTTGAATATTAATGTTAAACTTGTAAATGATATTCAAGCACACGAGCACAATTGCTTTTCAAATAAAAAGGGGTTAATTGTGAAAGTTGTATTGAAATTAATATAACACTTTGTTACCTTATTAATCTTGTTTAAGTTATTTATATTTTTATATTGTGTGTTTATATTTTGCTTGAGGACAAGTAAAGAGATAGTGTGGGGGAATTTGATGTACTCATAAATTAACTGATTTTTATACTATTTAATGACTATATTTTGTTTAAAAATCGGTTAATTGTGTCATTTAATTGATATATTTCACATTTCCTTTCTATTTCTTTGTTTATAAGTTTTTCAGTGTATTTTAGTACATTTTGGAGATAAAAAGAAGAAGAAGAAGAAGTGAAGATGCAAAAAAAAAAAAAAAATCGATGAACAGTAACTTCGGTGAACAGTACCACCGTCGATGATGACATCACTGCTTACGTCATGAACAGTATCTGTCGGCTGGTCAAAGTCAACAAGTCAACCTGCTACAGTACCCGGAAGTCAAAATGACCATTTTACCCCTAGAAATTTCCCTATAAATATGCTAGCTTCATTTCTCATTTGGGAAACCAATTTAGCTCCAATATTCTTCATTTCTTTTGTAATCTCTTTCTTTTATTATTATCTTCATATTAATATAATTTCTAGAATTTTTAGAATAGTTTTTCAAGTCTTTTTGTAAAATTTAGTAAAGAAATTCTGTCCGAATAATTTCAATATTTTCGGGGAGTATTTCTTTCAAATTTTCGTTCTAATGTTTATAAATTTCATCTTATATTTATTAAATATGGATTGTGAGTAATTTCCTTTTGTTAGCAAGGATATGTGTTAAGTTATTAATAAATGGGATTATGAGATAATTTTCTTTGTACTTAATTTCTATTTGGATTTATTTAACTAGACTTATGGTCGGTTTACCCGCCTAGTCTTTATTTATTTTGCTTTATGCACTTTAAATATCGCAAATGGATGGCCGAGCCACCTATTAGTTTAATTTACTTTTATGTCTTTTATTTTCTTTTTTATGGAAGGCCGAGCCTCCATACTTTTAGTTTAATTTATTTAAATGGTCGGTTGAACCGCCTAATTTGTTTAGTTAATATAAATCCAATCTTTCTTTATATATATATATATATATATATTTGTATATTTATTTAATATACTTATATCTATATATTAATTAAGTATTTATGTAATTCCTGTTTTAATTAATATAATTATGTGAATTAATTGGATTGACAATCCAATTAATAAACGTGATTATATAGCTAGGATTATTAATCTTGTATTAATGATTCAAGTGGCATCTACTAATTTAATTGAGTTGCAGCTCTTGGCTTAATTAAATTAGTAGTGGAATTATATAATTTAAATTGTATATAATTAAGCTGATTGTTATATATAATTTAATGTTGGTGATGCCTTATTTACTTAATGCAATTTGATTGAACATCCTATACACGCTGGTTGGTAGTGGTATTTAATTAAATTAGAGATTAATCTGTCTGAGCTGATCGGGATTAATCTAATTTGTAAGGATAGGAATCTGTCTGAGCTGATCGGGATTCTAAAACCAATTACTTAATAATGTCTTTATCTATGATTAATCCCATGAAAAATATAACTTGATACTAATTCCTTGCTAACGTTTTTTTTTTTATATCATTTATATTCCAAATTCCTTTTTAATTCTATTCTCAAAATACCAAAAACCCCCGAAACCCTTTCCGATTAATGATTTTAATTTAAGAGTTGACAAATCTCTGTGGATTCGATCCCTACTTTCCCTATCTACATAGGAATTGTTAGGTTTAAATTTGAGAGCCGTACGACAGGCTTCGTCAATATCCAGCAATACACAACAGAAACATATCTTCAACCCTATGATAAAATCTTCAAATTCCAGCTTCTTCAAGTATCTCCAAATTCCTCCTTCTTCAAGTTTCAAGTTCTCAGTTTCTTCAAGCTTCAAGTTTCAGCTTCTTCAATCTAAATTCAGTTTCTATTCTCATTCTATTTTTCTGTCTGTCTTACATCATTATTAGGCGTGCCTCAACCTCTCAGAACATCACCCGAAGTCCGGGCGGTCAGAAGCTGCCGCCACGCGCCGCCATGCGCCACCTTACTCTCCGGCACGTGAGGCTCACGCGCCACCTGCAGTGGTCGGAACGCTGCGCCGCTTCTTTCTCGAGCTTCTCCAGGTTCTGCTTGATCCATTTCAGGTGTCATTTGTCAGTTTCACCTTTGATTTTTGAAATGAGTCACATTTGTTCTCTTAGGTATTAAGAACTTTTTGCTGCAATTGTTTCTTATCTCCAATTGGTCTTTATAAGCAATATACGAACTTAGTATTATGAACAAAATACAAGTCATGGTTGAAGAAGAAATATTGAATCCCATTTCCCAATCTCAATCTGTTCAACCAAAAATTTATGTGCCAAATTTATCTGGTCATGTTGTTATCACTTATGATAAGTTGATAGGGTCCCAAAATTATCAAGAGTGGTCTGAAATTGTGGTTTATGGGACAATGGGTAGTTGATCATTTGACTATCAATTCTGAGAAAATTCACTATGAAAGATATGTGTGGGAAAAAGTTGATGCCCAATTATGCAGTCTTCTTGGCAGTCTCTTTCACGAGTTAGTTCCTATGATCCATCCCTTCATGACTTGTGCATTCGTATGGGAACATGCACAATCACTATATACAAATGACATCTCTCATTTTTATTCCATTATTAGTGAAATGGTGAATATCAAGAAGTCAGATATGTTAATGGAAAAAATTTTAGGCAAAACTCAAGGGCTCATGTCAGAATTCAACAAACTCTTGTCCATTGGAGGATCACCGGCAAACCAGTTTGCTCAAAGTGACAAGTTTTTTGTTGTCTTCACTCTTGCAAAACTTAAGTCAAATTATGTTGTAATGGAATTCTCGGCGAAGGAACTGTATCGAGTACTAAAGACATGTTTAAAAGACTTCTACAAGTTTCTTTTGTCTCCAAAGAAATTACATCCTCCTCCACAATAGAACACTCTGCTCTTACTTTTCAAACTTAACATTACCGAGACAATAACAGAGGAAGAGGTCGAGGAAGTTACCGAGGAGGTCGAGGTGGTCGTGGTAGTGGTCGGGGTGGCCGTGGTCCATTCTGATTTTGTGATCATTGTAACAAACTGGGGCACACAAAGGAAGAATGTTGGGCACTTCATGGCAAGCCAATAGTGGCTAATGTGGTCCAAGTCAATTCAGATGCCCCTAATACACACACTACTATCTCAAACACCGAATATCAAGAGTTTCTACGACTCAAGGCTGCTAGGACCTCTGTCACTCCTGAAACATCGCATACCGCACTTGCTTCCCAGTCTAACTCTATGTGGATTTTTTATTCCGGAGCCACTGATCATCTTTCTGGTAATCCTGATATTTTCTCTCACATTACCTATTCTAATTCCCTTCCATCAGTTACCTTTGGCGATGGATCAGTAGGTGCTGCAAAAGGCATTGGGAACGTTACTCTTCTTTCTTCTTTATCCTTATCTAATATGTTGTATATTCCTGGATGTCCCTTCAATTTAATTTCCGTTTACCAACTTACTCAATCTCTTAACTGTTTTGTCACTGATTGAACCATAATTAGCTTAGTTTTCTATGGGTTATTATGATGTTTATTAAGTTTAAATTTAGCTAATTATGTGTTTTGGTGATTTTAATGATTCTTTACACTATTACTTTTGTTTTCAGGTCTTTAAAAGATTTAGAAGATGTTGGAATGAAATTGGAAGAAATTGGGAATTTGAGGATGGATATTTAAAAGAAGGGAGAAGTGGACGCGCAAGACTGTCAAGTGGATGCGCAAGGCCAGAAAGTGGACGCGCCCACCAGATTTCACGCGTCCACCCTCAGAAGTTGGACAGGAAAGTGGACGCGCAGGACTGTCAAGTGGACGTGTCCATCAGAATTCACGCGTCCACCCTCAGAAGATTGACAGTCAAGTGGATGCGTCTCATCTACTCAGGCGTCCACTTTGAAGACTCGGGCGTCCACTTTCCAAATTCAAAGTTTTAAGCTTGTTTTAAGTAGTTTCTAATTAGGACTCTTGTATAAACCACCCTAGGACCTTTTTCTAACTATATATAGGCATTAATAGCTTAGTTTAGGTTGTCAAGTACTTTAGATTCTTTCTTCCTGAGCATTGTAGGAGATCAAGGGTGGGAGCTTCTCGGGAAATCGGATTTCCGACTAATGAGTTTCTCTCTTTCCCTTAATCTTTTTATGATGTTTTCCTTTATGTTTTGTGAGTAAACGTTTTTAGTTGGCAAGGATATGTATTAGGTTTACTTTATTCGGGAATATGAGATTTATGTTTTGTTATTAAAAACCCGATCTTTTCAAGGAATCATTATTTCTATTTGAGTATTTGAACAATTCTTGGTTTTATTCTATCAATTGTGTTATTTCAATTATTATTGGCCATCTTAATTGTGTTGCATAATTGATTAACTAGGGTTATGCAGAATCGGTTTTCGGTAACCAAAAGTAGTAACTATTGATTAATTTAAATCTGTGTTTGATTAATTGATAGGGAATTGTTTGAAACAAATTGCATGACTTTAATCGGCCATTAATTTTATGTAATTTGTGTTGACGTTGTCCTCGAGCTGAATAACTTAATTGACTATTTTATGCGAGCGATTCGGTAATTTAGTTTAATTAGGTTAAAATTAATTTGTCGTGCTTCTCGGGAATTAACCTAACTATACAGGAATCAGAATTTGCTGCGCTACGCGGAATTCTAAGTCACTACTCAAATATGTTATTATCAATGATTAATCCCGAATAAGTAAAACCGAAATACAAAGTCCTTGCTAACGTTTTTCTTTTCTTTGATTCTTAATTAATTTGTGAG
The DNA here is from genome assembly GCA_019593545.1 of Apocynum venetum. Classification (NCBI taxonomy): domain Eukaryota; kingdom Viridiplantae; phylum Streptophyta; class Magnoliopsida; order Gentianales; family Apocynaceae; genus Apocynum; species Apocynum venetum. Next base: position 201,426 of record SRSM01000449.1, read on the forward strand.
TAAATTTATTTAAAGTTTATTCTTTTAAAATAAAAATCAAATCTTTTTCCCCTAATCTTGATTAGTTTACTTGTTTTAAGATTTTATAAATCCCTGTGAGTTCGACCCTTACTTGCCCTAACTGCATAAGTTGGTTGAGTTTGGTATTAATTTGATAGCGCAACGATACGCTCGTCAGTCACTTTCTCTTCTAATTCGATACTTGTGCAGGACCGACACATGAAGGAAACCATTGGTATGGGATATGAATCAAAGGGACTTTACATTTTCTTATGTTCCAAATCTGCGTTCACCGCTACTGTTTCTCTTCTTCTTGCTCATTACCGTTTGGGACACCCGAGTCTTAATAAAATGCTTCAAATCCTTCCCGATCTGTCAAATTTAAAATATCTTGAATGTGAGTCATGTCAACTTGGGAAACATTCCAAAGCTTCATATCCAGGTAGGGTTGATAGGCGTACTACTACCCCATTTTCTTTAGTTTACTCTGATATTTGGTGGCCATGTCGTGTTCCTTCTATTCTTGGCTATCGGTATTTTATTACCTTTATAGATGATTTTTATCATTGCATTTGGGTCTTTTTGATGAAAAATCGTTTTGAGCTTTTTGATGTATTCCAAACATTCTATAATGAAATAAAAACTCAGTTTGGAGTCTCTATAAAAATCATGTGTAGTGATAATGCAAAAGAGTACTTTTCTGATCCCTTCACTACTTTTTTCTCCTCATATGGCATTCTTCATGTGCTAGAACTCCACAACAAAATGGAATTGCTGAGATGAAGAATTGACATCTTATCGAAACAGCTCGCACTTTACTTAACCATCAAAAGATTCCTAAAAGATTTTGGGGAGATGATATACTTCACTCTTGCTACCTCATAAACCGAATGCCCTCTTCTGTCTTGCAAGGAAAAATTCCATTTAGTGTTTTACTCCCACAAGAACCTCTTCATAAGCTTCCGCTAAGGGTCTTTGGGTGTACCAGTTTTGTTCATGACACTACTCCTGGACGAGATAAACTAGATCCCAAAGCAATAAAATGTGTTTTTATTGGATATTCTCGTCTTCAAAAGGGCTTTCGGTGTTATTATCCTAAGACTCATCGTTTTTACACATCCTTTGATGTTACCTTTTTTGAGTCTTCACCCTTCTTTTCTCTAACTACTATTGCCGAGTTTGACTTCACTGGGGCACCCACTAGGACTGCAGAAATACTTCATGTTCCTACCTTTTATGAGTCATCACCTCATATGGTGCCTGAAGAAGCACTCACTTCACTTCCTCCCGAGTCTTTGCCCCAAATCCAAGAGGAAAGACTTATGTCACTTTTCCCACACATATGTCAGCGTCGCATTCGTCAGTTACGTAGTTCACAAGAAGATCATGAACGTCCAGTTGATTCATGTCCTATGCCATCGGATCCTTCTGAATCGGTTCAAGATTCACTTATTGCCAATCGCATAAGTACCAGGTCTACTCGAAATCCTTATCTCATCTATAATTTTCTCTCACAAAAGCGTCTTTCTCCATCCTATTGTGCTTTTATTTCCCATTTGTCTTATGTTTCTGTCCCTAAGAATGTTCAGGATGCCTTATCTCAACCAGACTGGAGGCAGGCTATGGCTGATGAAATGGAAGCTCTTGATTCTTCAGGAACTTGGGAGTTGGTACCTCTACCTCTTGAAAAAACAGTAGTTGGTTGCAGATGGGTGTATAATGTCAAAGTTGGCCCAGATGGACAAGTGAACAGACTTAAAGCTCGATTTGTTGCTAAATGTTATACGCAAATATTTGGTGTTGACTACACTGATACTTTTTCACCCGTGGCCAAAATTGCCTCTGTACGTATTTTCCTGTCAATCGCAGCCACTCATCAATGGTCATTGCATCAGTTGGATATCAAGAATGCCTTCCTACGCTCTCTCTATGGTTTGAAACAATCCCCCCGTGCTTGGTTTGGCAGGTTCAGTGGAGTTGTTCAACAGTTCGGCATGACTCGAAGCAAGGTTGATCATTCTGTATTTTACAGACATTTATCAAGAAAAAGTATCTATTTGGTAGTTTATGTTGATGACATTGTTATCACTGGAGATGACACAGAGGGCATAAGTCAACTTAAGGAACATTTGTTTCAATACTTTGATACTAAATACCTTGGAAATTTAAAGTATTTTCTTGGTATAGAAGTTGCTCAATCACAACAAGGGATTTATGTTTCTCAAAGAAAGTATGCCTTGGATATACTTGAAGAAACAGGTATGACAGATTGCAAACCTGTTGACACACCCATGGATCCCAATGTCAAACTTCTTCCAGGACAGGGGGAGCCTTTATCTGATCCAGGAAGATACCGAAGGTTAGTTGGCAAGCTACTTTATTTGACAATCACTCGTCCTGATATCTCATTTGCAGTTAGTGTGGTTAGCCAGTTTTTGCAAGCACCATGTGAAAGTCATTGGGAAGCTACAACCAGAATTTTAAAGTATGTTAAAAGGTCTCCAGGTACAGGCTTACTTTATAAGAATCATGGAAATACAGAAATTGTTGGCTATACAGATGCAGACTGGGCTGACTGTCCTTGGGATAGAAGATCAACATCAGGTTATTGTATCTTGTTTGGTGGAAATCTTGTGTCATGGAAAAGTAAAAAACAAGATGTGGTAACTCGTTCAAGTGCAGAAGCTGAATACCGAGCAATGGCTCTTGGGACGTGCAAACTTATTTGGGTGAAGCATCTTCTCACGAAGCTCAAGTTCTGTAAACTCAACTCTATGAAATTAGTTTGTGATAATCAAGCTGCTTTGCACATTGCATCTAATCCTGTCTTTCATGAGAGGACTAAACATATTGAAGTTGATTGTCACTTCATACGTGAAAAGGTTGCTTCTAGAAACAATTGTTACTACTTTCATTGGATCAAATGACCAATTTGCTGATGTATTTACTAAATCTTTGAGATGACCTAGGATTGAATACATTTGTAGCAAGCTTGGAGCATTTGATCTATATGCTCCAACTTGAGGGGAAGTGTTGAGTATTAAATTAAGTTAGGCAGCCTAAAATGGCTGCTATGTTTGGCAGCCAAACATGGCTGCTATGAGTGTTGTTTTTTTCTACATTTGTGTGCTTGTGTAAGCCTATATATATAGGCACTTCTTGTAATCTAAAGCATCAAGTCATTAAATACAATCAACAAAACACAAGCTCATAATCCCTTAAAACTCTTTTAATAGTTGTGACATTAGTAACATATTTGGCAATTATTAAATAATCATCTACAAACAAAAGACATGACACACAAGACCCACCCTACCAATTTCATCCTAATAAATTTCCAAACCCTTCCTCGTTCCTCAACGTAATTTAAAGATTCTTTAAGAAAATAATAAACAAAATAAAGATAAATGATCTGCTTGACCTATCCCCCTAGAAGGAGAAAAGATTGAGATATTTTCCTATTAATAATCATTGAAAATTTCACTGATGAGGAAAAAATATATTCAATTTTGTAAAATATTTTGGAAAATCCATATTAAGAATCATCAGCTTCAAAAACCTTCATTCAACTATTTTAAATGCCTTTACATATCTAACTCAATGCAATGAAAAGTTATAGAAAGCCTCAAAAACAACTACCACATTATATGTTATAAGATGCCCCTAAATAAAAATTGATTGTGATATATGAATAACAAATTGAAGCACAACTTTTAATCTATTAGACAAAGTTTTTGTAATGTATATAATATTACATAGGCTAATTAGCCTAAAATATTACTTTTGAATGGCATTCCTCAACTTTGGCATTATAGTATAGATTAGACAAATTGATAATTTTAGACCCTCATGTCTTTACATTTAGTGAAGTCCTTATCATTTGTTTCCTCGTATTTTAAGGTCCTTTATCATTTTTTTTCTTTTGAGGACCAAATTGGTGTTTAATCTAAGGACATTACTTTTAGTGATTTTTTCTTTGTTTTTCTTTACCTAAAATACCTATGAGTTATGGATCTATGAGACACAAGTTCTTCTCCAATGGATAAAGCACTTGGAGTGTCCATTATCATTGGATGGTTGGCAAAATTATAGTGTTGATTTTGAAACTTGTTAGCAATTCCACAGTTGAGCATTACATGCCAAGGAAACTTTGTTATGGAGCTAAAAAATCAACACAAGAATTTTGCCAAAAATGCCTCTCATAATTTAGGGATAAAAGGTCAATAAATGTCCAGGTCAAATTGAACAAAAAATTTGATGTAAGGACTTGGATAACCAAACGAAAAATATAAGGAACCTTGAAATACAAAAATAATAATAATAGGAACTTAGCTCACCAAACGTTAGAATACGAGGGACACAAATCACCAATTTGCCATATAGATCAAATTTCATCCATGACTATCAATCATACTAGCTAAAAAACAAAACACTAAAAAGATACGTCCTCTCAAATAGCATGCCAATATATTTTAAGAAACTCCATCCTATTCCATTTGGACCAGGAGATTTAGAGCTATGAAGTTGCTACACATAATAGAATCATCAAGCTCTTATTGCGTGAATGGCCTTACAAGTTGAGAATTATGCTTAGCATTTAATCGCACAAACAGTAATTCAATTACCAAACATTCTAGACAATCTAAGGAAGAAAATAGCTAATTAAATTATTTTTTTAGCAATCCCATAATGTTCAACCACTCACTTATATAAATGTCTTTTGGGGCCTAAATTTGTGTGATTAAATTCATACTCTAACTATTAGTAGCAATTTGATGGAAAAAAGTCATGTTCCTATCTTTTTTATGCAACTAGTCTGCCTTATTCCTCTGCTTCTAATACTTCTCATCCATAGTTAGAAGATGCTCCAACTCTAAACACAGTTAATGATCCACATGCACTGAGAATGAATTCATATCTTGAATACTATTATGTTGATCTTGTAACTTTTCTATCTTTTGTTTTAAAATCTCATATTTACTCTTTTTCTCCTACTTGGCAACTTATATCTAGCCGTAGTAATCTTTTCAAACAAGCTAGTAGCCGTCGAATATGGTTCTGAAGACCATGCTGCAAAAAAATCATGCTAAAAAGAATAATTATTCAACCAAACTCATGACAATCTTCTATATTATATACCACATAATATAACACAATGGGATTACTTATTCTTTGGTGTATTTTTTGTATGGTATAATGAAATGCTTGTAGGATATGGTTGGTCAGGAAACTTTTCTAGTTTGTGGCGATTGTCCTTTCAGTTAACTAGCTTATAGCATTTCAAGGTATTAATATAAATAAAAAAAGATAATTAGGACCATTAATTTTGAAAAATAAAGTATAAATCGAAATTTTAAACACAAAATTGCTATATATTTAGTCATAAAAGTGAAAGAGAAAGGAAAAACCTTTGGATGGAAGATTCTTGATGGACTAGTAAGGTTAATAATATTTAATAGCTTAGTAAGTATAACTATCGTGTCGTATTATTTTGTATTGAGTTAAGGCAATATAATTATACATGGCACGTCAAACTGAACACGACACAATGTGGCACACATATAGGTAATGGTTCAATCTATCAAGTTGCAAAAAATACCTATTTAATCCACCAACTCGCTAAAATTTCAAAACAAATTTACTCTTTTTTCACTAATTTGCTTTCTTTTCTTTTCTTTTTTTAAAAAAGAAGATAAAACGAGTTGCATCCATTCACGTTGACCCGTGAATCCCCAATTCTAATTCACTATAATTGTTTCAAATTCTTATCGTATTGACAAATTGTGTTCAATATTATTGCCCATATTCTATAAATTGTTTTCACGACTAAAGTTACTATTTTCCTTATTTGTCTTTCTACAAAGTAAATCAAATTAATACAAAAAATTAAAATGGTAAAATCACCATGAGAAATTAATAAAATCATCATTATTTTATGAAAATGGAAAGGTCTTATCATTTAAAATTCAAATTTAAAATTGCTATTAAATTGGTCAAACTTACTATTATAGTTTAGAATTTAACATAAATAATCATTACAATGCTAAGTTACAAAACATGAAAGAAATATGCCAATGAATAATAAATTTATTTGTAATCATATTAATAAGAAATATAAACTATATTTACTTATATAGAGATAGACATTGAATTTTGAATAAAGAGTATTAAATTCTTTTTCCTATGTTGGTTAATTTTCAAAGATTCGAAAATTTGAATTTTAGACCGGTCAAATCCAAATTTGAATTTTTTTCCAAAATAAGCATATAACGGTGCCGTCCATAAATGAACAAAATATTTTAACATTAACATTTAATATTGTAATACAATATTAATTTTAAAATTACTCTTAGGAAATCAAACTAGTTGTATTAAATTCCTTTTTAAGATAAGTCAAACTCAAATTTGAATTAATTCCAAAATAAATGTATAACGGTGTCCTTCATAAATGAACAAAATCTTTAACATTAATGTTTGAAAATCTAAAATCTTATATATATGGTGTTCAACGTTTGCAATAAGAAACAAAAAGAGTTTTACTTCATCAATATTTGGTTTAGCTATGGTTAGATCAAAGGTGAAAATTGCCTTCATTGAGAAGGACTCGGCAAGAAAAGCTACATATAGCAGAAGAAAGAAAGGTCTCCTGAAGATGGTAAGTGAACTCCACACCCTTTGTGGAATTCCTGCATGTGCAATTATTTTTAGCCCCTATTGTCCTGAACCCGAGGTATGGCCAAGCCCCTCAGGAGTTCAAAATGTAATTGCGCAATTCCATATGATGTCTGAGATAGGGTGTTCCAAGAAAAGCTTGAACCAAGAGACGTTCTTGAAGCAAAGGATTTCCAAGATTGATAAACAGTTGAAAGAGAAACAAGATAAAAGCCGTGAGAGGGCGATGAACTCGTTAATGTTCGAAAGCTTGACAATTGGCAAAAAAAGGTTGGATTCAACATCGCTGCCAGAGTTAATTTCTCTTCAGGCAACAATTAATCAAAAGCTGGATGAAATCAACAGAAGGTTCGAGGCGATCAATGTGGCTCCTCAACCTCGTGCTACACACCTACATACATCTACACATCAAATGCCATCTGTAACGCAATCAGTAATGCCACCAAACGCAGCAAAAGAGGCATCTGAAAGTGTTGGTGTAGATCTAACCTTGGCCTTGGGATATGGTTAATCAGCCTATTGAGAATATGGAGTTATGTATTGAATGGGATGATTAGATTGCCATTCTCTACCAGAATCTAATATGGGGAAAAACCTAACCAGATGCATTCTTCCACCCATGATTAGGCACCAAATCTTGTCAAGCATAATTGGGGTTTTCTCTAGTTTGCATCAACTTTTTAACAATGTAATTTTATTTTTGAATCATTTATCTTACCAATTAATGCAATTTTATCTGAACTTTTGCATACCACCATTTGAAGTATATTATTTAGGCTTGTAATATATTTATGTTTTCTTAATAAGGTAGCCAGGCTTGCTTGCTTTTTACTTCTTTTTTTTTATATCAATTGTTATATGTTTTCTATGAGTAGTGAACAAACAATATATCAGAAGAGCTTTCAACACTCATAAACAATCTAAACAGAGACTTTTATGAGTGTTTATAAATATTTGAAATAAATATTTAGTCTAAAAAAAGCTAATAATATATATGATAAATGCATAGGTTAATATATCTACATTGCATAGGATAAATCTACATTGTTGCTTCTACACTATACAAATTTATATATATATATATATATATATATATATATATTTGTATGTGTATGTTAATAAGTGAATCTATAATATCTACAACTGAAACTGTAGAATATTCATCTGATACTTCACGACATCAAATATGTTAAAAGAAATTTTATCACCATCAAATTCCATTAATAAAGTTCATTCATTAACATCAATCTTAATTCTAGTTGTTTTCATAAATATTCTACCCAACACAATAGGTGACTGTGAAAAGTATGCTGACAATTCTAAGTTTTCAAAATGTAAAAATTTACAGGAAATACTAAATTATTTATTTTAATCAGTACATCTTCTATTCTTTCTGGATAAATCATAGACGTATAAGCTAACTAAATAACAATTCTAGGCTTTATAAAAATCCAACATTTTATAAAAATTACATTTTCACAACAAAATCTATTTTTTCTTTCCTTTCGTGCTCTCTCACTCTAGAACTCGCCAGTCTACTGTGGAGGAGCTGGGCATTAGCAGACTAGGGTTGGGGTTGGAGCGGGGGAGGGTTGTCTTGTCTACGTCATCCCTAAATGCAGTGTTTTTTTCTCTCCTTATTTTATTTATATTCTTAGTGAATCGAATCTTAATTTCTTGAACAATGACTCATATATTCAATCATTGTACGGTTACTTTAATTGCAGTGTGTCTATGCATGATAATTTCAAATTATCAAAATTTGTTAAAATTGTTGATGCTCACTATTCTAGTCTATGTATATATCTATATATATATATATATATATATATTTATCATGTCTGTTTTATATATTATGTTATGTTTCTTTTCATATTTATTATTTGCTACAGTTTTATTTCAGTATAAGATTATTGAGAACAAAAAGAAAAGAGAATGTTAGTAGATGGAATTTACATTCTTGTCTGATATATATATATATATATATATATATATAATCACGAAAATACCTACAAGAAAGGATAATTGATCATATTCTAATTTATCTCCTATAATTGTGTGATCCTGCTATCAAGCTAATCTCCTGCAATTATGTTAATTGAAAAGAAAAGAAAGAGTAATTGTTAACTATATACAGTTACATGGAAAAGAAAAATATAAAGTTCATGTAAAGAAAATAAAAATTAATCATTTAATTTCATATGTTTAAGTAGAAATAGATCTCATATCTAATTTTTTATTTGCTTCACTGAAGTAGGAGGGTACATGTTCATTTGAAGTTTTTATTTTCTGACAACAGAAATTTTTCCAAGACCATTTTTCAATTCATTTGATAGAAAATTATATTTAAAAAAATCAATTGATAGTGTAGCTATTAATGTTTACATTTTTATAATACATATAGATTATTAGTTGAATTAAATATGAAAAAAAAATTGAACTAAGAGGTTACATAATAAAAATTACATTAAGAAATTTAATTGAATACAATTACAAAGAATCACTCCTCAAAAAAATATAATTAATATTATATTGATAAATGGATGTCTATGGACATTCATAAATCATTAAAAACATTTATAAATGGATTGATACCCATTTAAATTTATGTAAATAGATTTTAACGTCTACTTTGACAAATGTACATTTTAGTATATCATTAATGGTGAACTCCATTAATTCCCAATGAATCTCAATGTATGAGTTGCCTTTACAACCAACTCACATGTGCAATTTTACTTGAGTTGGCATCCTCCAATAATTGTGCAACACTACTTGAGTTGCATTCAAATATTTGCAACTCTCATCTATACTCAATTCTGTCTTATTTTAATTTTTACGTTTTTTATTTTAAATCTCTCATTTCAATTGTTCATTTACTAATTTTAATACATATTTTTACACTTTTACCCTTGTTATTAATGAAGACTTTAGATGAGTTGTCTATAATTTATTAGATAGTGCATTTTTTAGAATGATTAATACTTATGCAGTAGCTATTAAATTAAAGTAATTTATCAAGTTTAGTAATATAATTATCATTTTCAAAACTTATATTAACCATTATTTAAATTCAAAGTGGATAATTGAAATAAGACATGTTATTTTACATCTTATAGTTGAATTAGTTTAGTGTATAAGATGAATTACTTTAGTGCACACAATATGTACTTTAACATATAATAATATAGGAAAAATGTAATTTCTTAAGTTTTCAAGTAATTAACATTATAAGTTATTGGTATTAATTCTTTCAATTGCTTATATTAAACATTTAAGTTAATTTAGACTTAGACTTTCTAAAATTTTCAAATAAATGGGAACGGGCCAGTCACTAGTGATTTTAAGAAAATACATCTTATGTTCTAACCTGAGTACTTCCTCTATCCAATGCCCACTTTTATTTAAAATTAAATTTTAATTTTTAAAGTAACATATTGATAAATGTATATGATATTTGTATATATCTGTTAGTATTATCTTATCAATTTAGATAGAGTGTATAGCAGTAATTATAAATAGACATAGCAATTAGATATTACACCCGTATGCTTTCAGTTTTTTAATATACAGAACGATTAAATTTTCACATATTTCTCTAAAATTTTATAAATAACTTTTTAAAATTTAGGGAATATCATCTCTCTCAATAGAAAAAAAATTGTGCAGTGCCCTCAAATTATTTAAAGTTCTTCAATTATAGCCTTTATATTTTATTTTATCTTTCTATATTTATGGTTCTTTAATCATATCAATTATCTTTTATTTTATCATTTTATATTCTCAAACTACTAATGATTCTTCAATTTTAACTTTTTAACATATAAATATATTTTAATCGCCAAAGAAAGACAGAGAAAAACTTGAAAATCAATCCCCATAAATCATACTAATCTAAACTTTATATTTCAAAGCCAGCAAGCCCTAACATTCTTCTTTCAGTCCAATATCCATATCATCCTAAACCTTAAAAAAGAAAATTACAAAAAAAAAATAATAAAAAAAGGATAATGGAAGACGACGGCCAAAGGAGAAGCCCAGAAAATTCGACATTTCTTCGAACTGTCTTTCCGCCCACTCCGGAGAAACTTCCACTAATTTGATTGATGAATCAGGTTGACAGAAATGGCCCAATTCCCTACATAATTTCCAAAGTGAATATTTAAATTAAAACTAGTGTTGCAAAATTTAGACGAAATATTTATTTATAGGAGCAATATTATAAAATGTAAAATAATAGAAAATTGAGCTCAAGGTCTTTGGGTCTTTCCAGTAGAAAATGAAAGATTTTGTGTGTGAAGTGTCCTTAAACGTGGCAATGGAGCCTTTATCAGAATTATTAAATAAAATTAATCAAAAGGGAATTCAAAAACAAGAAAAAGAAATAGACGAGGGGCCGTAATAGGTTCATAGCAACGACAAGATGGCTCCACAGAGCAGAAAATCTTCCAAATTAACGCAAAATCCTCAAATATAGTGCTATGCAAGAGGAACATTTGTTGACTTTGAAATTCAAAATTAATCACTACAGTATATATTGTAATATAACTAATGATTAAATTGTTGTGGCTGATTAAAAATCGCAAACTCGAAAATTTGTTGTAATCATGTTGAGGCAGCAGTTTTAATTGGAATGCCCCTACAACCCCCTTGGACAAATAGGCATAGAGAAAAGTAAGTGTAGAAACAAGGCGATCAAGTGCGAGTAGCATACGGTAGAAAGGCGTTTCGCAACGGGATCAATTGCCTGTGTTTCCACCGAATTTTAACGCATTTTGTGATTAAAATCAGCAAGACATGAAACCCAGTTTGCTTCCTAGATAGATAACAAGGATTACGAAATTGAACGGTGCATTTTGAATTGTTAAGAAAGATTGAGACGAACATTGGCAAAAGAGCAAGTTCCACTATGAGGATTTTGAGAAAAAAAGTATTTACATCCGAGACTATTGGCCATCTAATCTTAAGTGTATAGTTTCATTTCATTGGCATTCTTTTAACGGCTTCAAAATCGATGAAAACAAGAATCAAGATTCTAATGGATCATAGGGCAGAAGTCAAATAACCATATTGATAAAAGAGAGAAGCATTCCAATTTCTTACACCACTTTGGCCACTTGTTATTCATATATCTTCAGCATAACTATTTAGTTTAAGCAGTTGAGAGTTGGCCTTCCAGAATTAACAGAATTGCTGAAGTAACATAGTTCTCTCTTGGCATATGCATAAAAACTTTTGTAGTTCTATAAATATCAAGGTATATAATGTCAATTATCAACTCAAAGACCACAGAATTAAGATAAGAGGTAATATCCCAACCGAGTACCGACCTATATCTGACTCCAGAAATATTAGCATAGTAAACAACCTCTTCGATCATTTGAGATCCTAAACATTATCAAATCAATTCATTATTAAGTTCATGATAACAGGTCAGATGTTTTTTGCTGCGCTTTGCACCGATGCTCTAATCCTTTCCCACGGAAGTATAATACTTTTATCTAGCTCTGGTTTATAAAAAGCTTTTTAATATTTAGTTTCTTCATTTGGAGAATAGATCTTTTAGTTAGTTCCATCCTTAGACCCGGGGGGAGGGGAGGGCAGTAAGCTTTGTTATCCATGGCAATGGTCTACTGCCCCAGGTTGATATATTTTATATTCGACATGAAAATTAGCAATAACCGAAACTGGTTCTTGAACCAGAATCACATAAATCTTCGATTTTCCTCCTCTTGTCAACGACAGGCATTACTTTCTATGACAATCAAATTTAAATCTTTGAAAAAGGTTCATTATCAAAATGTATTTGTAGATGTTGACATATCCTATACTAAACTCATCCTCCTCCTACTACTGGTCTGCATTGAAGTTTCTTAAGATTAGAAGCCACACCCTTCCGCAAAACCCTCATCTTGTTTGATCCACAGAAATTTAGGATTCTGAAACAAGGATGACACAAACTGGGGAAAAGGGAAAACAAACCCACCTAAAATCAGATACAATTTTTACAGCCTATTTACACATCCTAATTTTTGGGAGCATCAGTTTTTAAACCATTTTCCATTTTATCCTGGGCATTATGATACTTTGCCTGCACAACCATGAAGTTGCTCTCACAGTCCAAGAAGACCGACCAACCAACAATTGTTAAAGATTCTTTCACGTATTTTAAGGAAATTAATAGTCTCTATCTCAAATTTCCCCCTTTTTTACTTCAAATTGTTGTCATTGCTATCATCAGTTACTTGACGGTGTATTATAAGGAGAAAAGGAGACATAAAGATATGACAGCAAAGAAAACCAAACAAACAGTCAAAATTTAAGGGACAATAACAAAAAAGTTGGATTACAAGTCCAATTATAACTTGACAAAGTTCACAGAAGCTTGAGGTTACAAAGAAGGGACTACCAGAAGAAATCAGAGCATAAAAACGTCTCAGGGAAGATAAAGGACACTTATCTAAGAAACAACATAATATGATGAAGGACTCAGCTACGCAATTATAAAATTCATGTCAGCATCTGAATGGAAACTGTATAAGTTGCCTTAAAATATGGACAAATGCAGTAATGCAGTACTGAGATACAGACAATTCACAAGTTCCAAGAAAATGCAAAACAAATATAGAAGTAACAATGAACGAAATACTCCCTCCAGCCCATATGAAGATCATAATATACTCAGACAAGAAAACATGCACATTATTGATGAAGAACACGGAAACTAATCAGACTCATGACCTCAGGAATTTTGGGGGATAGAACTAGCGATTTGCTTACTAAGCTTGCAATCAGATCCAACAGTAATCAGAGAGAGATGACTCCTCCAGAGGGAAGAGAGTATCAGGAAGGAAACTCTAAAATGTTCCTCGCCACCAAATAGATAAGCTTTACTTTGAATATTGCCTTTATACCAAATTTGGTGTTAAAAACATTCCAGCAGGTGCTTCCTTCTTCACAAGAGAAGTACAGGGTAGATGGACTGCAGGATTGCTAGGACCCTAAAAGGGGAGCAGGAACTAGCTTCTAAAAGCTGCATAAGTCTTGGGATGCACCAAGGAGGAGAATCCATGACAGAAATTCTAAGATATCTGACCCTGGGAAAACCCTACACAGCACCATTACAGTACAGGAAGCACAAGGTTAAAGTACTATGAACACAAAGGTCAAGGCCACTCATAAATTATTTTCTCTTGACTTGATCAGAATAAGTCCATCAGGATCGGATCCATGACAGAATTGTCCACAACCTATTCATAAGACCCAGATGGCTAACTATGTGTCCACCAGGAACAAACTCCAAGTGGTAATCCCAGTTAACCTGAAATTTCTCCAACATCACAATTAATTTGCTCCTTTGACTTCAGGAATGGAGGTTTAGAAACGCAAAGAAAATATGACTACATACTTCCACATATTGCTACTTACCATCTAATAGCTCACAAACTTCGAGAAACACTCAATTCTGTACAAGCTTAAGATAACTCAAATCCAAACAAAAAGAGATGTCAACAGAGGAAGCAGATGATCAGATAAAGACAATCAAAAAATCACATGACAGAAATTCACATCCACAGCTATAAAAACAAAATCCAACTAAAAATCTCGCAGAGCAAATAATTACCTCAATAAGGAGATCATCTTACTAACTTCCTGGACCATGTGCAGGGTGATTTCCTGGCTGCTGCACCTTAGAAAGGAGATTGGCTGCAAACAGTAGAGTTGTCTGATAACGCCTATTCTTTTCTTCCTCAGTCTCGGTGTCTCCTGACCTGCTCCATGCAACGGAGTCTGAAGCTGCTGCACCTGATTTGAGAGATCTGTTCCCAAAGCCAGCTGCACAGTATGTGGTTGAGGAATATGGCCACCATTAACTTCATTAGTTGATGAAATGGGATTTGTAGCCTGCTGAAACACTGATGAACCATATAACCTCACAGGATCATGAGATACTCCCAGTTGATGCTGCTGATCAACATGTGACGAGACTCCCACCTGTCCTTGAGAGGAGACTGCAGTAGAAATTGGTCTAGAAGAGGCAGGACCGTGCTGTTGCAAGTTAAAAGCACGTTCTTGCAATTGGCTGTAGGCCCCTTGAGCAGGAAAACTATGCATGTTTGAGGAAGGTGCATAAGCTTGATTTTGTGGTACAAATTGCGCTTGGTTATGGAAGTGGTTACTCAACTGCTGCACCACTTGACCACTTTGCTCAGGCATTTGGCGTTCATGTGCCCATACCTGTGTATGCCCTTTATCTGGTGAAGGGGCAACATGAGGACCACCAATGGTTGGTGTTGTTGACTGTACCAATGTGGTCTCTTGACCAAGTAGCTTACCATTTGATGGTAATAAAGAGGCAAGGGTAGCAATGAGTTCAGGCGTTAATGCAACTGGAGGTTGTGATACCACTGCA
Source organism: Apocynum venetum (assembly GCA_019593545.1). Taxonomy (NCBI): domain Eukaryota; kingdom Viridiplantae; phylum Streptophyta; class Magnoliopsida; order Gentianales; family Apocynaceae; genus Apocynum; species Apocynum venetum. Next base: position 216,511 of record SRSM01000449.1, read on the forward strand.
TTATTCATCGGTAGGACAGAACTTGAAGGAGGACCATGCGTCTTTAGAAGAGGTTTCATTCTATCATGTAGAGCCCGGTTGTAGTCCACTTGTAAGGCATTCTCATCCGGAGTCATCATATTAGACACAGTCTGAGAATTTTGGTGCTGTATGTCAACATGCTGTGGCTGAATTGCTGCACTACTAGGAGCAGCTTGGGGAAACTCTAAAACAACACCATAAAGACGTTCAGGTCCAGCAACATTTAGAACCCTAGTGAGGAAATCAGATGGAGGCACCAAAAATAAGGTAGTTCCATCATCGAACTTTGCAACACCAGCCCGGTTTTTGGCCCCCAGATATCTCAGAAACTCTGTATATGAAGCAAAATCAGCTTCACTATCAGGTAAGAAGTAGACAATGCTAAATCCAATAGCATCTGAATAATGCTTGGTTAACATGTCTAATCCAGTTCGGGGCTGAGCAATTGACCACATCAGGACTGCAAATTTGTAAATTCAAATAACTAAGTCATGTTGCAATTACTAGAAATTATACATCAGGAAAGAAAACAGGTAATTTACAAGCAATAGTTGTCCATGACAAATGGAAAAGGATAAAGATGACATGGATTTTCAGGAGGAAATGAAATAAGTTATCATGGTCATACATGAGAATTAGCACACAATATAGAATGTAGTTCAAACAGATGTAATAAATAATATAAAACTCCCGGACAACGGTCCCAAAACCATTTCTTGATTTTATGTCTAAAAATTATAGTGGCAATACTTTAACAGACACCTAAACATGGAACCATTGCGAACAGATGATACTAGCTGTAAAGCATATTATCAAAAGAAAAAGGAACAATTTGACTTCAGACAGCAGAATTTAAAACGCAAAGTTCTGTAACTTATTCAACCTCTAGCAATATCTCATGAAATTATGTTTCTCAAAAATTAATAAAGTGAAAAGTTAAGTAATAAATCAAACAAAAATTATTACAAAGTCTAAATCATAAAATGTACCCATATATGTGTACAAATACACAGAATGTGTATAACTCCCCAAAGACCTCCTATTGCCTAATGATATATTGACTAGAAGATCAAACAGATCTCGTTCCAATCAATGAATAATCAAAAGCTCTATTTGGCATAAAGCAAATAGAGACCTAGAAAATCTAATCAAGACCAATGATGTGAAGGCACAGCTTTATTTTAAGATAAGCACCTCAGAACCTCTACGGTGAGGGTTATTTAGTCAGGCCAGCAATTTTTTTGCACCTTACTATGCCTAAGCGATGTTTGTCCCTCCAGCTGCTATTTTTCTCCTGGGGAAGTCTAAAAGTTCATTAAAAGTCTAAATCTTAATTAATGCCTTGAGAATAGCAGAGATAAGTCTGTCAAAGGCCAAACAAACAATATGTTAGAATTCTAAAACTCAATTAAAACCATTGAAAATAGAAGATAACATTCTCTCAAAGAGCTTTCAAATGTGAAGCCATCCAGCATGCCAGCATTTCAATGGAATATTCTAGTATATCAAAAAGTTTGTAACCACCAGACATCTAATTCCTCTCATTGATCTGTCTTATTAACCTCTGAGCTTAATTCAACCTTAATTGATAGAATTATTAACCTATAAAGCTTATTATATAACATATAGAAGTAAATGTGTGTGTGTGTGTGTCTATATATATATATATATATATATATGTATGTATGTATATGCATGTATGTATGTATGAATATACACATATATATATATGTATTTATTTGCACCATACTTTACTTAGGCGAGCGCTTTTTTTATGCTTTGCACCTAGGCTACATGGGGTTCCTAAGCACCTTGAGTACTATAGCCATTGACAACAATGTAAGTCCATAAAACTTATACTCACATCTCAGGTATAATCCCTTCTATAGGTACACAACGAGCTCGACAAATAGGTGATCCACCCTTGGCAATAACTCCTCGCCACACATAATCAGGATTGGGATGGCGGGGTCCAAGACCAGCTGAGATTCTACCATCTGCTGGGCTAAGACGGGGATCATCCAAAGGAAATCCTCGGTCATCAATTCTCTTGGAAGGAAATGGAGCATCATAAGCAGGTAAACCACCATCAACCCTCAACCTCTTAGATTCTTGAAGCTGACTAGCATCAAAAATATCCCATGCACCAGATGCAGATCTTTTTTGTGGTGGCAAACCTCCTGAAGGAGAAGAAATCATGCCCTGTGCAGGCGAAGACCTCCAATTTGGACCCCCTGGTTTATGAAGAGAAGCCAAATCACTGAACTCAGAATTAGGATATCCTGGTTCAAAGCTCCCTTGAGGTCCACCTGGTCTTAATGGTATATCTGGTCCATGGACTCCAGGAAGAGGTAAAATTGGGCGGTTATGACCAAATATGTCCATCTGCCCCTGCCGAAGGGGAACTTCATTCAATTGCATATCTGGTCCAGGCCCTTTTATTCCAGGATAATTTCCAAAGTATTCCTTGTTAGGTACAAGTTCGCTGTTAGAGTACTCAATAGATATCCTAGGATCATTAAAAAGCTTGCCCTGCAGACCTTCTTTCGCAAGTCGTGCTTCATCTACACTTCTAAACTGAACAAATGCATAGTTCCTGTCCTCAAATGTTTTTATTCTTTCAATCTCACCAAAAAATCATGGCATTGTGCAACATGTCTTCATCAATTGGAACCGTAGGTGGATAACTTATCCACAAAACTTTGCTTGGTTGCCCTTCTCCCTTACGCACTCCTGGAGGCATGAATTGCTACAGCAAACAGAAAGCAAGGCATCAGTCACCAAAGAGGACACAATCTTAGGGTCTATTGGTTGGGGGGATTTGGAGGGGAGGGAAGGGATTTTTTAAAAACCCCTTGTTTGGTTCAGTTTTTTGGAGGGAAGGGGAAGGAAAATTTGGTATTAAAATCCCTACCCTCCGTTCATTTCCTTTCCCTCCAAAAGTGAGGGTTTTTGGAAGGGAGGGGAATTAAAAACTATAAAATATCTCATTGCCCTTATGATCTTTTCATAATTACATTTTTTTTCTCTTATTCTCTCATTTATTCATTCTCATCTCATTTATTTTCTTTCTCTCTCTATTTTACCATTCCACCTAAATTAAGAATGTTATATTAGAGAAAAAAGAAGAAATATACAAAAAAAAAATAGTAATAAATAATAAATACTTTAGGGGTACAATAATCAATTTAATTATATTCCCACCTCTCCCCTTGCAACCAAATAAGAAAATTTTATTTTCCCTCCCTTCCTTACTATCTAATCAAACCAAATAAGGTAAAACTACTTTACCACCCTCCCTCCCCCTCTCTCCCCTCCCCTCCCATATTTTGAATCAAACATACCCTTAATGACGAATATTTAGCTTCACAAAGATCCCCACAATAATTATTTAAAAATGCTGGCTTAAAGGAACTAGTCACGCGTGATTCCTTCTTGTACTTAGATCTTCAAAAACCAATTAAGATGTCACCTTCAGAACATATAACAGATAGAATGAGAATTACATGTCTTTTTTGTGCGGCAATAGTTAGCTCATTGTAGGTTTTACCGAATCTTGTGGGCGTCCACCGTGCATCTGGTGTGCCAATGTTCCTGCCGGGGAATTGCCCATCTCTTCCATCACGATAATCAAGCCCCTGTTCCTGCAAGATGTGCAATAGTAACATATTATAGGTAACTTCAATTTAAGGTTCCCTGATTCTACAACATAGGAGTGAATAAGTCAATATGTTATGCAAATAACCATAAATATGTCATAGATTATTCACTTACTCTTCTAGCAGGTTGCGACCTGAGGAAATCCACACGTATCTGATCATCACGAATTCGTTTACCATTCATATTTTTCAATGCTTGAGTTGCATCTTCCAACCTAAAATAGTCCACATATGCAGTACTCCGATCTCTAAGAAACTTGAATTCCTGGATTTTACCAAACTTCATAAATTCCTGCTCCAATTCTTCTTTTGAAACAGAATGGCCAATTCCAGCCACCCACAAACTTTTACATGGTTTAGCCTGTGAGAAGAACTAGATGAGCATTAATCATCTATGAGCATATATTATCAGCCCCAGAGTGCTCCACATAACTCAAAAACACTTGCAAATTTAAAAACCAAGGAAAGGCAAAATAAGATGTAAATTGGAAGTATGTCAAAAGCATATAACAGACACAAGCAACAACATGTAACAACTTTGATTATTCATTTTAACTAAAGGCATGCCCATCAAAGGTAAAAGAAACAATTAACTGGATAGAAGAGTGCAGCAAATCTTAGCAAGAATTTCAAATCAACTCTCAACACCAATATCCTTATGACTTCAGACATTCTTTCCACCCCATATGATGTTTGCTGAACAAGCATAAACGTAAAGGATTCAATTTGAGCAACTCTATCATAGATTCAGTAGGTCTTTTGGGCAATAAATTGAAATTGTGATGTCAAACCAGGAAAACATTGAATTGCAAACTTC